>LOJH01008832.1:10205-29123 GCA_001685095.1 Ellobius talpinus
ACACACACACACACACACACACACACACACACACACACACACACCCCTCTGCCCCAGCACTGGATTTACAGGCATGTCTTAGGGATCTGAATTCAGGTCTTCATGTTTATGTAGCAAGCACTTTATCAATGAGACATGTGTGACAGGAATCGCCTGACCAAGGCAATGAACACGTCTACATTCCTGTTGCTTTTCACAGAAAGGAAACCAAGAGATAAATGAGCATACTACTGAAGTCCGAGTCCCACCAGCTTTCCCACAGTTCACTGAGGCCATACCTGCAGGGCTAGGATCAGAGCACAAGTCTTCCCACTGCCAGCTGCCTTGGTCATTGCCCATAGCTCAATGTGCTCTTGCAGTGTAGATGTTTTTGCAAGCCAGGTGCCTCCTCCTTAGTTGAAGTCTTTCAAGAACCATGCCTGCCTTCTACTCAGCTGTTCGGGCTGCTCCCTGGCTATTCTAGACTCTGCTCAGTCAGTGGCTCTGGAGCAGGATCATTTCATGCTCCCCTACCCAGCTAGGAAGACCAGGAAAGCCAAGACTGAACTTCCCACTTCATGCCAAGAAGGAGCCTTGTAAATGCCAGTGGAAGGAGAGCATCTCATGGATGTTAGCCTTTGTTAGGTACCAGCCAAATAAGGCATGGCCCAGACCCCCAGCACATGCAGCAGGAGCCTTCCAGGCCAGACCTGTCCTGTGTTCTGTCCCAGTGCAAACAGCTGACATGTACAGCTTCCACCCTTCACTTATTGCAGAAACAGGTTTTGCTTGTAGGACTGTAAATCAAGCTGTCAGGTAGAGCACGGTGGTCTTATTTATTATATAAGGACGTACTTTATAATGAAATTGAACTGTGTTGATAAATAGATATCGGACACCAATTATGTTGCTGCTATTAATCAAGATATTCATATTTAGCAGTCACAAAGGATTGTGAAAGTAAATAAACTTCCTTCAAGACAAATTCTCCTATTCAGTGACTGCCTTCCGATTAGTAACACTGGCTATTTACAAACGAGACTTTAAAAGTAGCAATAAGCTTACATTTAGGTAATCGTTCTGGTTAGGCATAACCAGAAAGGTTATGGAAGGAGGCATTTCTATTCCAGTTAGTTCCAAGTCACTTCCTGGTTTTAAGACGTATGTACCCTGATCCAAGCCTCTACTAAATAATTTAAAGAAGTGACAGAGATGTCACAAGCTCAGAGAGCAGCAAACTTCCATGATTCCACCTGCAGAGGCCACGTTAGGATTGGAACCTATCACTGACACCTCCAAAAGGAGATTTGGCATCAACTTGCTTTTAAACAGTTTTGTGAACTACGCTGAGCCGCACATTCATTTTACTGGGACCTGTTAACACAGTTCAGAGCTGATTTCCTGTTTTGTCTGGTGTTCAAGTGCTAGGAGCCCCCATGGCCTGATTCTGAGAGAGAAATGAAAGCATGGGCAACCTGGGAACCGAGTCTGGCTTAGGTTTAGGTCGTCAGAACTTGCTTTTCTTTAAAATGCATACTTTTCCGATCATATTATGTGGAATTATATTCTCTAAAAATAAAATAAATAGAATGAAATATTTAAAATTGTATTGCAGTGATTTAAAGCAAATACTTAAATTTGGAGGCTGATTTTAATGCTTTTTATAATCTGGTGTGCTTGAAATGTCAATAATCACACTCCCCTGGGAATGTAGTTACAGGGAACCGTATTTATCAACGTTAGGCTTCAGATTGCCTCAAACAGAAGTTGTAAAGTGATGGTAATGCAAATGCTTGTGTTTTCCAAGCTAAGAATGATGGAAAATGAGGGCGTTTTGGGTAAGCACCCAGCAGTACAACCTTGTTCAGAGCCACTGGGAGCTCATCAGCATTCAGCGCCCCTATCAGAATGGAAACATCTATTTGCTTTAAATGAGATTTTGCTTGATTGCTATTTTTATTTTGGAAATCCAATTTTAGCTTTTTGTCTCACATAATAATGAGTTTTTTGATAAATATTGTCACCCTTTATTATAAGTGTAAAGGAGAGGTAACAAATGGCATTCTGTGATGAGATAGTATAATAAATAAAAATCAGATGTTAGGAGCCCACTCATCATTGGTGTGAATAAATGCATTTCTCTAGCTGCACAGCGGGGAGGGAAGGGAGATTGTACGTTTGAGGACATTTCATGCTCTCTTTGAAAATCTAGAGAGTGACTTTATATTCCTCTCTGGTAATTCACTTGTGAAGACAAAACTGAGGTCTCGAACAATGTTCCTACATTATTTGATTTAGAGGAACTGTGTAGTTAACTTTTAAAATTGTGTATGTGTTTTTTTGGTGTGTGTGTTCTCATATGTGCATGCACACCTGTGTACTCATGCGTGTGCAAGTGAGAAATTGACACCAAGTGCCTTCTTCCATTGCATTAATTTATCCACTAAGCCCCCCCCAACTAGAGCTCTCCAGACTTGACTGGTCTAGCTAGTCAGCTTGTCCTGAGGAGCCTCTGTCTCTGCCTCCTGTGTGCTGGGATTATAGGACAGCTATCACGCTCATTTGGCCTTTTGTGTTTTCAATGTGGGTGTTAGGGATCCAAATGCTGGTCTTCATTCCTCCATATAAATGCTTTGTTCACAGGGCATCTTCCCAGCCCCACAGAGATAACTTCACTAATTAATTCTGGTTGTGCTTTCCTAGGTAGTGAGGGTTTTCCCCATGCTGCAATGGGCACTGTGGAAGTGGGCTCTTGACAGTTAGTTCCTTGACATGGATTCCCACTGAGATGGGAGAACAGCCTTTCCTGGCATGGAACAGAAAATAAGTCCTAGAAGGGCCGTATAGCTCAAGTAACAATTTGAAAATAATCAGAGCAGGGAATGGAAGCTGAGACTGAAGCTCAGCTAATGAGTCCGGGAAAGACTCTGTGAAACATTAGGTGGGAATCTTCTTTGTGAGTTCATTTCACAGTGCTTTATGAAATATCTCTCCAAATTACAACTTCATCTCCATTTAAAAGATGTAATCCACACATTATCAAGGGAAATTACCAGACAAAGCTCCATGTTTTGCCTCTAAGTTGACCTTGGTCCCCACAAAATACTTTTTTTTAATACCAGAGATGCAATTTATGTAACCCCAACAAGATTGGAATTAAAAACTATCACAGGTACTAGTATGTAAGAAAGTAGGGTTGCGTTTGGATAACTGGGGCTTTAAAAACATTATTTGGTTATTCAGAAAACATATTGAAAAAGAACAAAGGAGAACATGTGACAGCTTAGTGTTAGCGCTGAGGACAGCAGGCAGCTTAGGGGCCACAGTGGCTCTTCTCTTATTATTTGGGAGGGGAATATAGGAAGTGAGCCACCTGCTTTGTCCCTTGACTGGATCTGCGCGTAGACCCCGTCCTTGGAGCTGTTGGCCAAGGTGTCTTTTTCCTCTTCAAAATTCTTCTTTTGGGAAGCCCATAGGTTTATTTATTTACTTTGAAATCTCAGAATATCATTTTCTCTGGGTTATGTTCACAGTTGCCTGCGCTTAGCAGGAGCTGAAAAATGAACGACTCTTCACTTGCACTTTGGTGACCGATGGAGTCATTTTCTTGCCTTAAACATCCTTCCCTTCAGTTTAGGTATGGTGGAATGATAGAATCACCTCTGTGGTGTAGTCCACTGCTTTTTCCCATGGCATCTGTCACCGTACACCTGTGGTAACCCTTGTAGCTGAGATACAGTTGTCAGAAGTCCCCATGCACCTGTGGTAGACGTAGATGGTGTAGGTTGGCTATATGCAGCTGCAAGAAGTCAAGTTCAAAGACACAGAAATGGAGTGTAAATACATGTCCTCATCAGTGTAAGTGTGGGGAACACATATTCTCATAGAGCTGGGGAAACAAAATGTTTTCAGGCAATCAGTGAGTCCAGTTGTCTGGGAAAAGCTTGCAGCCTAAGGTTCCAGGCATTTGCTGCACTAGGAGAGACTTTGAGCTCGGGCGCTGCTTCTCCCAAGGCTGCACACTCAGACTGTGGTAGGCATTATTATTATTATTATTGTTATTTTAAATATAGCTACCTCTTATGAATATTCTGTGTATTACTCCCTTTGTGGAGGTCTTATGACCTCGTTCCCTAAATTATGGTGGCATAATGAGGTCTAAAGAGCTGGGGTAACTTCTGCAGCTCATGAGCCTGGAGTCCCCAAGTCTGGATTTCAATTTTGATTGTGCCTAGCACTGACTTTAGGAGAACGGAATGTGTGTAAACCCCACTGAGAAGCATGGGTAGTTGTTAGTGCCACCTTGGTCCATTTTCCTTTCCCGTGTGGCTGGTGCTCCTGTGCAATGAGCCACCCCACAAACAAGCACTCTGTGCTACACACAGGCTCTTACGAGGTTTGATGGCCTTGAGTCCATCTTGGCAAACAGACTTCTGGAGTTCACACATTTTTATGGCTCACATTTTCTTCCCATTTCAGAGTAGCAACTGAGCAAAGGAGGAGGGCTTTATCTAGGCCTGGGATTCTAGGGCTTTATGGAGCACGTAGCTGAACACTGCAGAGTTTGTCTCTGTCAGCAACATTCTGAGGCGAGACACACAACCACCTCTAGTCCTGTTGAGGGTTGCTGAGTTACTGACGTCAGCTGAGGCAGAGAACTGAGAATGGAGAGGCCTCATCCCCCAAGGTGCCAGGGCTGAATCCCAGGGTACTGAAGCAGAGAGTGTGTGCTTGCTTCTGGTAGATGCTGTTGTTTAACAGGGCACATTTCCATTGGCTGGAAGTGCTGAGTCTGCCAATTTGGAAGGTGCAACAATGGGACAACCTACTTCAGAACCACAAGGTCACACCTACCATATTTTCCAGATTTTAGTTCTTTGTGGCACAGATTCTAGACATTTCCGTTCTGGGTTTTATCCTAAAGTATAAGCTCTATGAAGCACAGAAGCACATACATTAGAGTCAAATGACCTTTTCACAGAAGGGTTTCCAACCCCCTCACATGTACAAAAAGGAGTTTTTGAAGGAGTCACACTAGGGAATTCCTACCTTTTAGATGAAAGTTGTGGTTTCACACACTAACAACTCTGAGAAGTCTGAAAAAGCAATCTATCAAATTTTACCCTGGCATTTCCCAAACTTATGCAACACCCCAAAATTTAATTTGCCTATAACATACTTCTAGAAATGGAGCTTTGGAACTGTAAAGGTCAATGACATATCCTAAAATGACAAGCCTGTCTTTACTCATGAGTATGCTTTTCTCTACATCTGTCTAAACCAGGGATTAGCAAACATTCTCTATGAAGGGCCAGGAAATAAATATTTTGGGTTTTATGAGTCAAAGGGTCTTGGCTCCAATTACTCAATTCTGTAGTGAGATAACAACTATGGAAAATATAGACACATGGACATGACTGTGCTCTGATAAAACTTTATTTACAAACACAAATGATATCAGAGCAGGTTTGTTTTTGCAGGTCAGAGTTTGAGAATCCCTTGTTGGATCCCTGATCTTCTGGTTACTCTGTTGCATTTTCTATGATGTTCCTTCTTCCTGTAATCCCCCTGTACAAACTCAGTAGCTCCTGATACTCTGTGGCTCAAGTATCCCTTCTCTCCAGTCTGTATTACCTCTTAGCTCTCTGTGGCATCTTTTGTCATAATATAAACCAACTGGATTTCTACCACTCATTTCCTTCCCTTGCTCAGCCTGTCTCTGAGCTGTGTCTCCAGTCTGAGGACCACGAGGGCACTGTACCTGGCATGAGGCAGTGCTCATTGGGATCTGGTTGAATGCATGTGCCTTCTTGATGCCTTGCTACTGCTGCATCTCATTTTGTGTGGGTAAACTCTCAGTGTTAACGGTAAGTACAGCAGGAGGATGTGCTCTTTGCACATTGCGATTTCAAGCGTCCCCAAGGACACAGGTAATTTGGATGAATCTGGTTGTGAATTCCTCACCCTCCCAAGACATATGCTTCTCTGGTGAAGAAAGGAAGGAAGCAGGCTGCTGTGCACTGTTTTAAATTAGTCTGTGGAGCAGAAAGGCTGAGTGGGGATCATAATTTAGGGAGCAATGGGGAGGTATTTGAAAGATCTGAAGGCATATTTTTTCTTTTTTTCTATATGTGTTAAAGAATGAGTAATATGGTCTTTTTTTCTTTTCATCCAGGCCTTAAAATATTTTTCTAGTAATTTCTCTTCATATTACATGACTGCTGTAATTTCATCTCCAGTTTTAAGATAATAGAATTACATTTTTAATGTGTTCTCTCCCGCATCTGGATTTATGATCTCTCTCCTTCCCTCTGCCTTCTGAGGGAAGAAAGTTAACTAAGTCAATATTAAAATAAAGTAGTGGAATTAAAAGGGAATGGGCCTTTAAAGTTGAAGATCCAACCCAAATGCTCACTTACAGCTGCCCTCATCTTTCAGGCCCAGTGGGGCCTGTGCCTACCTGCCTCCTTGGTGAGGGGTCCTGGCCACCAAATATGATGAGAATCCTGCCCTGAGCCTAGTGAGGAGGGAAAAAAAGACAAAGGCTGGCTCAGTGCTCTGTAATGCCTGACCTGCTTTTCTCTGGTAAGGGCACTGTGGTAACCCTTTCTACACCCTGCTAGGATTAACTTGTCAGCAAGCGGATGCTGTTCTCCTGCAGTCCCAGGAGAACTCCAGGGTGCAATGGCTCTCAGAGGTCTGGTTTACAGAGTATCTTTCATCTCCACAGTATTGCTTATGGGTGAGGTGACCTTGGGCAAGTGACTTGACCTCTTAGACTCCCACCTCCAATGACTCCATCTATTTCTGGAAATGATCAGAGCCAACCCAGTTGGCTCTCTGGGTTGTCTTAGAGGTTGGGAAAGCAAACATCACTCTGTCTGTTGAATATCGAATGCCACCCTGCCTACCTCTTGCATTGCCTTTGTAAGAGCTGGGTAGAAAGGAATGACAGAGATTTTAAAGCTTTGGCAATGGAAATTATTGAGCACTACGTTTGTGTTCTTAATTTTGTTTTCCACAGAATTAAGCTCCTTTCATGAAGGAGGTCCTATCTGGATCAAGAAAGCTGACACACACACAAGCCCTCCACTTAAAGGCTGGAGTGTGTGGGGGCAGTGGAAGAAGGCATAGCTAGTTGTCTGTCTAGAATGAAGATGAGACAGCCAGGAAGGGCTTCGTGGTGAGGCCATGTTTAAGGATGCCCTGGTATTCACCACATAGGGCTCCAGACACCCAAACAGACATACTTGAACTCCCAAAAGACACAGCATTAGACATGTGCTCCCCCAACTAGTCATTCAGAAGAAAACTCAAAGGGGCGTCTATATAGGTGTGACGTGAGTCTCTTGTATACACAAGTCCTTGTTGTAGATTGTTAAGCACCGGTCATGGCAGTGCTGGTTTTATCTCCCCTATCACTGCATGCATATACTTGATCAAACTGCAAAAGATGAAATGAGCTGAACAGCAGGAGACGATGTGCAAGAATGGCCTAGGAGGAACACCAGGGTGGACAACAGCTGTTGTTCAGCACCAAGGACAGCAGCAAGGCCACGTCCAGGTCTGCTGAATCCTTTGATGGTTAGAGAGATTCAAACTGCGCAGAAAGGCATCTTAGGGTAGAGGCTCTGTGTACTATTCCTCAGGAATGTCACTGACCGGGCGACAGTAGCCTATGATGTTAGTGTCAACACTCCTTGGAGTTGAGATCAGACTACAGGAGTTTTACTGCTGTTTGAGGCAAATGGGAGGCCATGCTTGCTGGGCTTCCTGTTAGACAGTTGATTCAGCGTTATGATTTTTCTCCCTGTTCCGTTGTGAGAAAGATCTATGACTTTTCCGGGTCATTGATTATGGCACAAGGCCCTTTCTGTAAATACCGACAGACCCCAGACTTTCAAAATAGCTGGTTAATTATTTCTCAGTAAACTCTCATTAGTGGTGATATTAGCAGCCAAATCTTGTAGAATGGCCCTTATTTTGTACTTGGCAGGCCACTCTGACACAATTTGTAGTGTTTGTATCCCTGCTTCCAGCAACTCAGTTGGATTCAGTCTTTGACCAACTCTAATAAGTGAGAAGAATGTTGTCCACCCTTCTCACAATGCTTCAGCCCAAGTCAGAAGTGAAGTACTGGTGTTTGAACCTTGGGTGAGATTCTTTGTGAGTGTGTGTGTGTGTGTGTGTGTGTGTGTGTCTGCATATACATATTTATATGTATATATAATTTTTATAAGCTTAACTTCTGTTATTAATGAAATAAGGGCTTACATTTATGGAAGGAATTCTTAGAATTATGGATCATAAATCCTGACCTTTCTGTCTCTACTTAGTCAGAGGACTGACTCACCTCTGTGTTGGACTCAGTTTCCCCAGGGGACCTAATGGTAAGTTCTGTTTGTTTTGTCTAGTCACAGCCAGGGGATTAAGGAAGTTCTTTACATGAAGCCAGACCTCTGGTGAGGTATGTCTTGGGTTTTGAAATGTTTTGGGCATTAAAATATGGATATTCTAAAACAAATTTACAAGGCTAAAAGATCCTGCTCTGAGACCTCCGTGAGTTGTAATGCTGACACAATCAAGGCAAGCTTCCTGGGAGTGTGATCTGCATAGTCACACAGGATCCATCCTCAGAAGGACCTGCATCTGCATCCATTTGAAATTATCAATCCTTTTAGAATTGGCTTAATATTGTCACATTGCACTTACTTCTGCAAATTATGTAGCCATCCTTGGGGAATGACCTAATGTGTGAAGACAACAGCAAGCAGAGTGTAAGGCCTTTGTAGAGACTTAAGGGATTCTGAGTCCACTGAGGGACTGAGGAAGTGCACATTTTCTGCTCACTAATCAAGGTTGCATAATTTCCCCCTCTACTTGTTTATTTAAGCATAAGCCAGTTAGGGATAGTGGTGATTTTCTGGATCCTTCAGCAATCTTATTCCTTGTGTTCCCCTGAGGTCCAACCCATCCTTTATCTGGATCTCAGGTTGGAAAAGAGGGTCTCAGCTCTCAACTAGGTGAGTGTCCTGTGTGAGGTAGCTTGTACACCACAGACTGTATTTCTCATAGGTTTGGAGGCCTGAAGTCCAAGGCAGATTTCTATCTGGGGATAGCTCCTTCTAGGTCCATAGATGGAGTTTTCTGGCTGTGGTATCATGTTGTAGAAGGGTCAAGCCAATGCTCTTGAGGCCTCTTTTATAAGGGCAATATCCAATTCCTGAGGGCTCTGCCATCATGGCAGACTAACCTTTCAACAGCTCTATTATGCATCACCTTGGGGATAAGGATTTCACTATATCAATTATGGGGAGATAATGGGGCATAAAATAACAATTCAGACCATAGCCCTGGGTTTCCTAACAGGTAAAGTTATCTTCAAGGTGGCAGGAAGGTAAAGTGTTCAGAAAGAATAATATTTATTCAACTTTCTGTCCTACCCAGAAGGGAAAGAGGTAGAGAGAGGATAGAAGCTTTGGATTTACTGATGATAGTTAATGAGGAATGCTTAGGTTATCAGCATGTCCTTCTGTCATCTACACAAATATAACTTTCTTCTTCCCAAAATCTATGGACATAAATCCTCATATCACTGTGACCTTTGATTTTTAGCAGGGACAGTTTCAGGATACATTGTAACCTTTGGTATCTTCCTGTGATGAGAGATGTCATTAAATTAATGATTTTAAAATGAGTATTGTTTGTCTTCTAGATACACTTAATGATCTCGTGTTCTTTTCCAATATCATCAGCCCCATTGCCATCATCATAATACTCAGTGTTTCCACTCTTAACCACGATGAGCCATCTGAACTGTCAGTGCTCCTTGTAGTCTGCTATCCTGGGAATGCCTTGGAAGGTGAGAGCTGTTCCTTGTATTCTCACATTGAACTGACCCAGCATGTGGAGCTTGGCAACGCTTTTTCTAGTGTCAGGCAAGGCAAGTAGCAGATGCAGCTTGCACGAGCGTCCTGGCCCTAGATCATTCAGTTTGGGAGTGGCCAGAGCTGAGCTTAAGTGTCCCAGTCATTTGAGTTGGGGCCAGTTACATAACTGCTCCAAACCTTTGCTTCCTAGTGATACTCATTTTTGTAAAGATTAGAAGGGGGCATCACTGGAGCCCAGCCCCATCTTGGAGAGAGTAGTTCCCTGAGAGTTAGCTCTGTGATGACACCACAGTGGACTTGGAAGTGGGACATTCAAGGATGCATTGGCTTGGAGTGGAGGTGTAGAGGTCTGGATCCTTCTGGGATCTACCTGGTGCCTTCTAGCACATCCGTATCCTCTCACAAGGTTTTCTTTAGTATGCCTCTGACATGATGATGATAAACCTGGGGCACAGTGATTTTCCTTTTCTTCCCCCAAATCCTGTCAGTTAGAAGCATCAAGTAATTCAAGAGTGGGTGGCCCTTCTTCCTCCCACTTCCAGAAAGTTCCTTTAAAGACTACTTGTGGGTGCAGGGGGAAGACTTTCTTTTTAACACAACTGATATGTTTTGACAATCATGCATCTCCCTGGTGGTGAATATGCTGGGGGAAACACTCAGTTACTGGTGGTGCCAGGCAATGACGTGGAGATTTGTCAGAGCCTTTTAACTGCACAACTATTCCTCAGCTTCCCCTCCCAGTTTTGGGAATGAGTTAGTGTTTCTTTAGCATGTAGCACTGGCCAGACCCTCTGTTACATGCATCAATCTGAGTTCCCATGCCAGTCCTCTGGAGAGGGCCTTGAAAGTTTATGATTATTGATCTCCATTTTGCCAGTAATGGTACAAATCTCCAATCAGTGAAACGATACTCCCCAGACATGTGGTGAGGCAGAGCTTGCTTTCACTGTGGGTCAGGGATCCTGGTTGTTTTGTCCTCAGTCTCCGTGGTCACAGCCCTGGCTGTAAGGTGAAGGGGTCCCTGCGGCTGGTTTTGTGTGATCAGAAGCTGTGCAGCTCCCCAGTGAGAGACAATAAGCTGCACAGGCTTTGCTTACCTTCCTGGGAATCGCCTGTTGTAGCCAATACCTTTTCCATGGTCTACTTTCTCTGGAATTAACGAGACCTTCTCCTATGTCCTTGTTAGGAGCATGAGACAATCTATCCATATAATACTTGTCAGGCACTCACCTGAAATATTTTCTAAGATTATTTAATTTCAGCTGCACAACGGCTCTAAGTAGGTATAGCTCCAGATGAGGAGACTGAATCCCTAGCCTGATGTGTGACCCCTACTAGACCACTGGGTAGTTATTTAATTTGAACTACTTGCCTCTGAGCTCCCCTGAGGACCACTAGACAATGCAGCTCTCAGGAAGGTCCCTGACATGAGCAGACATGTTGCAGAACCTGTTCTGTTCAAGGCTGAATCAGAGCTTAGTGTTGTGCCCTGGCACTTAGCACCCCAGCTGGGCTCTAATTTGATGCCCCACTTACGGACTAGGTGTCAATGAGATGTAGGGGATGGCTTCTTTATATCTTGGTTCCCCACATTATTAGGATGCTGGGTACTTCCAAGGTGGCTCCCAGTCTGTAGATTTGCATTTGAGAAGACCTGAGGGCAGGACCCAATTCTAATAACTCAAGCCAAACCCACACCATTTCCATCCCAGCTCCTCTCTCACCTTCACCTCTGTCCTTTTCTCTCCTTATAGCCACTACATGGGCGGGCCTGTATCTGTCCATTTGTGCTGCTACAACAAAATACAAGACTGATGTGGGATTCCCCTCTGAATGCTGTGTATACCTTGGTTAATAAAGAAACTGCCTTGGCCTGATAGGGTAGAACTTAGGTAGGCGGGGAAAACTAAATTGAATGCTGGGAAAAAGGATGGAGTCAGAGAGAAGCCATGGAGCCGCCAGAGTCAGACATGCCAAAACTTTGCTAGTGAGCCACTGCCATGTGGTGATACACAGATTAATAGAAATGGGTTAAATTAATATGTAAGAGATTAACCAATAAGAAGCTAGACCTAATGGGCCAAGCAGTGACTTAATTAATACAGTTTCTGTGTGATTATTTTGGGTCTAAGCTAGCCTGTTGGCTGGGGACCAACAAGTGGCCCTCCTTCAACACAAGGTGCTGAGTAACTTGTAGAGAATTGTATTGCTTACCATTCTGGGGACCAAGAAGCCAGTGCCTTAATCTTATCGTCAGGGCTTCACTGTCATGACTTACCTATTAAACACCCCACTCCTAAGAGTCATCCATCACCTTGGCCACTATATTTTAGTACCTAGACTTTCAGGGATACATTCAGACCATAGGCACCCCCTCCTCACTCGGGCATTTGACGAGCAAGGCTACTGAATCAATTTCCTAAATGATCTGCATTTTTTTCTGGCTGTACCATCTCTGATCCATTTCTTACATGGCTGTCAGGTTAATGAACTAACAAAGTACATCTGACCAGGTTACCCCTTGTTTCAATGAGGATGCCCTGCCACTGACTGAAGGCCACTCTTCAACCTTAGTTAGCATTAGAGTCAGTTAGGAAAAGTTTCCTAGTATACACATGCTAGTGTCCCAACAGAACATCGTAGAGATTCAGCTCCAGTTCTATAGCATGCCTCCTGAGTCCTGCTGATTTCTGCCTCTGGTGTTCTGAGTCCACTGACTGTTCTGATCTCTTTTTCCCACTCTATATGCTCCTTTCTTTTTGGCTTCTTTGCACTAAGTTTTAACTCTGACAGACAGGAACAGGGATGTTATTGTAGACACAAGCATTGTATAGTCCGGGCTTCAGTGCTTGTGGTTAGAGCTTTTAGAAACATGACGGTATTTGCTGCTCACAGCTCTGTGAAGTTGCTCTGCCCATTGTCCCCATATTTGTGGACAGTGAGGGTAAGGAGTTCAGAGCCACTTTCCCAAGGGAGTGGAGTTAGCAAGCAGAGAGCTCTTCTGGGATGACCTCTATCAGGTCCTGGTGTCAGGAGGAAAGGGGGTGGTGGTGATGCCCTCCCTCACATCTGTGTGGACCTGACTTGTCTTGTCATGGTTGGGGACACTGATGGCATTGGGGATACAGGTGTTCTTCAGTATTCCCATCGGTCCTGCTTCTGGGGAGTCCTACCCCTGTTGTGAACATCAGATGCCATGCTGGAACTCTAGGCAGATGAAAAATCTGAAGATTGTCATCTATGCCTAGATTCTAATTTAAACATGCATTTGTGTTTTGTGATTTTAATAAGCACTGGGTTTTCCAGGAGCAGATCTGCCATAAATCATCAAGTTACTCAGTGTTGTGTGAGTGACGACATCACTGAAGGCAACATTCATAGCCGTGAGGACACACTATATGCTTTTGTATGTACTTCTTTTGTGGAAATAAAAGTTGTATTTCACTGTGCCTTTTCAACTTTTCAAAACTTTATTATGGCACATGCATGATGATCTGTATGTGTGCACGTGTTTGGGTACAGACCAGAAGTCACTCTCAGATGTCTTCTTCCTTTGCTTTCTTCCAAATTTTTATATTTCTTCAAAATACAAATTTTGAGACATGGTCTCTTGCTGAGCAGGTTTGGCTAGGCTAACTGGCTAGAGAGCTCTGGGAATTCACCTGTCTTTGTCTGCCGCAACACTAGGATTATATGGGAAAACCTCCCTGCAGAGATTTTAGTTGGATTCTGGGGATCCAACCTCAGGTCCTTATGTTTTCATAGTAGATGCCCTGACCTAGTGAGCCCCTGGCCAGCCCTCACTGTGCTTTTGCTGTAGTCAGGCTTACCTGCTGAAATACATATGGCTTCATTATAAACCATTTGCCTTTAGCTCCCTTTCACATTACAGGCTGGGTTTACTATATTTTTTTCCACGTGGATTTATCTGAGTTTCATTTCAGAATAGGAAGGAAGACATTGTCAAATGGCAATTTCAAAGGTGATCTCAAGTCTGACTCGGATTAAGAACAAGGTTGTAGAAAATTCTTCAGGGCTGGGAGGGTACTGAGCTATTGAGAGGGACATCTGAGGGGTGAGTGTTCCCAGGAAACTTGTGAAATGAAACGTGAGTGTGAACTGCCTCTGCTAGACCCCAGCTTGCCTCCTGCCCACACGCCCCAGCCTTCCCAGTTCTCTTTGAGATGTTAATTTGTTGCTATGAAAATTATCTTGTCACTGACGAACAGAATCTGGAGGAATCAGCTCCTCTTATGAAGTGGTTCCTATGGTATCTGCAGGGCTTTGTCAGTTTGCAAGTTATGAATATTTATGTCTGGAAAAAATTCTCATCTAAATTGCATTTTCTATAATTTCCCACTTAATTTCACCTAGAAAATAATGACATTTCCATCCTTTGCCTAGGTGAACATTTTTGGAGATGGCAATTTTTGCGCATAGGTTCAAGGGGCAGTGGAATTTACCGAATTCCAACACAGATGCTCTCACGCTGCCCTGCAATTGCATCTATATAAAATGATGCGTGTGCCCGATACATTATCGACTAGAGATAAATGTCATATGTGATTATGGTAAATTAGACCTTTTGCATTATTTATGAGGCACCAAGTAAAATGTGTTTCCCCTTTCCCAGTGAATGTTTGTATGAAAGCCATAATAGGACCTGTTAGTAAACAGTTTTAGCATCTATTACATGATGGGTTTCCTTTTCAAATGCATTCTAGTCTATGCTTACTTTTATCCATCTGTGAGTTTTATAGATAGAAAAGTTGATCTGCCAAAGACATTATCGAAGTGGGTGAGGGCCTGTGAAGAGTCTGGGGAGGTTGAGGTCTGGAGTCTGCCGATCCTTGCCATATTTGCATAGTATCTGTAGGAAAAGACACTAGCTACAGGACACCCTCATCTTCTCTGTCCCTGGAAGCTATGGAAGACCTGGCTGCAGTGTCCCTCACCTTCCACACTTTCTCCATATTGAGAATTTCCACTTTTACTTATATTTCCCTGGTGCTCTGTTCCAATCTGCTTGTATTGACCTCTCAGAGGGAATCAGGGGCTTGATGAATTTGTTCCCTGAGCCATATCCTTGATTTTTTCATAGAGACAGCCTCTTGCATCTTCTTTAGAATTGCTCCCATGTGCAAGGCTCTGATCTCCAAGGTGCCTGCCATAAGCCACTGTCCCAGGGGCTGTTATAGGCCACTGGGGACCCAATGGGACATGGGATATGTCCACACCCCTTCTGCCATTCTTGCTGTCCTGAGCATTCTTTGATCAGCCATCTCTCAAATTCCTCCTTTCTTCTTTCCTCTCTCCAACCTCAAGCTGAAAGTTTATAGCCTTTGGGGCTCAAGGGTAGCCTTGGTCCCAGTTTTCCCCATGTGGTAGCAGCTTTAAGCTTGGCTGTGCTTAGGGAAGCAGTAGTATGTGGCTCTGAATACAGGCTTGATGGAAGCCAGAATAGCATGCGTGCAGTTCCAGGACAAGAGGCACAGGCCAAGTGGCTCTGCTTTCTAGATACATTTTTTTTAAAACCTAAAATATCTAAAAGCCTGCTTCCCTTCGTTCCCGGTGTATGACAAGATAGAACAAGTGACCCACTGTGTCTGTGCTCCCTGTCTTTGTTAGACCTAAAAGTCCTTGTCTCTACAGACTCCTTGTGACTCTGCTAATACAAAGACAAGAAAGAAGCCTGATGCAGCCAACCACTGACCCAGAAGGCCTGACCCAGTTGCCAGCTTCATCTTCCTGGGGCACTTTAGTGTCTTGAGCCTTTTTCATAATAGTCTACTAGGGACAATGAGCCTTCCTGTCGTCCTTGATATTTCGGCAAACTGGCTGGAAGCTGCTGGCCAGGCTATCTCAATGGCAGACTGGTGGCCAGCCTCACAGTGGGGTTCACTTTGTTAATTTATGTCATTTGCTACTTTTTTTCTGCTTCAGTTCCAGTATGTTTAGACAATGAAATTAAACTGACCCATTTCTAGCACATTGAACAGCTTTGTTCTTCAGCTTTGGCTCTGAGCCTCCTGCAGAATTGTTTAAAGGGAAGATGTGCAGCTCGGGAGCACAGTGGAATTCAACGTTGCCTGTCTGTCAGCTCCAGGCAGCTCTGCTGCCTGTCAGGCCACAGGTGGCGCCAGCTCTCGGGGTGTACCTTGTGGCTTTGTACACAGCCTCAGACTTTGGCCTGGGCCTTCCTGCAGCTAGACCCTGGGTGCAAAAGTCTGACTGGCAGGGCTGTGCACTTAAGCCTTTGTTCCTTGGCTGACTTTCCTGTGATGAGTGGAGGCGGCTGCCAAGATTCATGAAGTGTCTTGTGGCATGGAAAGCTATTGGGTTTGCTCTCCCTACTCTTCTGGCCTTGTTTCCCATCTTTCCCCTTGACTCTTCTCAGCCTAAAGCGGTTGGCGCTATGCTTTGATGTGAGCGTCTTTTGTTAGCTTTAAACCCATGCTAGCATGTCTACATTCTGTAGTGGTCAGCCCCCAGACACCTCTGCTTTCATCAGTGACTCCATCACTACCCCACACGAGCACCATTTTGCTTGTTAGGTTTTCTGGAACTATTTCCAGGTACTATTTTGTGTTATCTCTCAGTATTTCAGGGTACATCATTAGAAGAGGACGGGTCTTTCTTGTGTTCTCTTTTCTTTTGGGAAAGAATCTTAGGGGAGAACATCCTAGAATCTTGGTTCTTTAGAGACTCCTGTGGGTCACTAAAAATGGCATTTCTTAAAAGTGCTATTATATGGGGGTGATTAGATGGTATGTAATATTTAAAAATATTATTTTATATTTTTTTCTGAATGAATTCTATTTTATGGCAAATAATATTGATTTCTACTAAAATATCAACATCAGCTAAGAAAATGAACGAATTTAAAAACATTATATAAAAATAAAATAGAGAGGGGCCAAGAAACCATGATCTGAGGTTCAGATATAGCCCACTGTCTCTTTTATTGTCAATAAAGTTTTGTTAGAACACAGCCTTTCATTTGTTTATATGTTGTTTATGGTTGATTTGAAAACAAAGAGTGTTTGCTGTATGTAGCTGGAGTGGTTTATTTTCTGGACTTTGGAAGGAAAATGTTTGCCCACTTAGGGCGAAAGGATGTGGAACAAGTTTTGTGACCTTGGTACATTAATGGCTGCTGTTTGGAAAATCCCTGTCAGACCAACTTCCTGCTTTGTAGCTGATGTAGCCGAGAGATGGGGAAAGAGAACAAGATGGAATAGGACCATTTCCAGAGCCCCCAACCCTGGATTTTTTCCCACCCTAATTCCCTACCCTATGCCTTGTGTTGCCATCTTTACATAATTCAGATGGAGTTTACATCTCATATGTGACAGTTTTCCCCCCAGAGCAGAAGTAATTTGTAATTTTCACACAAAACTGTTTCGTATAAAGTTTCTGATGGCCAGCCCCATAAATGATTATGTTGACTAATAGAAACACCGTTCAAGAGAAATAAGAAAGGAACGTGTAAAGCTGAATAAATTACTACCAGATGAGAATGCCTGAGAGTCTCGTAGCAGAATGCTGAGCTGACTTTACTCTGTGATATTATCGGTGGGTATCCAGCTGGGAGGAAGACACTGGAGAAAAATAAAATGCAAACCATTTCTCCCATAGACTGGTAATTTTCTCATTTCAGTATCTACCTCTGATGTAATTGTTAGAGTGTGAGCTGCGGCTCACAGAGGACCCTCACCGAATGTTCTGGTTTCTCACACCGTCATTTGATTACTTAGGATTGGGGAGCTAAGAGAGTCTGTTGACCCATAGGCTTTTCCAGCTTCCCCATTTCCCTTGCATCCGAGGCAGGCATTTGTAGTAATAGAATGTTTTTGGGTGAGGTTGAGAATTTAAGATGAAAATTTCTTGGGGCCGTGGAATTTCAGGTTTGGTGTAACACTTTGTGGAAGCTGCTTCTGGGGCTTCTTGGCTCTGCACCATCTTGTCCAATAGCCACTGGGTCACATGCAGCAATGGAACATTTGACGTGTGGCTGCTGTGGGCGGAGGTGCCTTGCAAACACGAAGGGGAGGGTAGGGTTTGAATTCATGACACAATGAAAAGAATTTGGAATATTTCTTAATGTGAAAATGTTGATTGCATGTTGAAATGAGGTATTTTTAGATATGTTGGATTAAATGAAATAGACCATTGAAATTACTTACATCTATTTACTTTTTACGCTTCTTGGTGGTTACCAGCAAGGTTAAGATTTCTATGTGTCATTAGTGTTGTTATATTTGACAAGTGTTGAATGTTAAGAAGAGAATAGGAAATTTTTTATTGTTGGGGCAGGGGTGGAGAATCTTGACTCATTGCATATTGGATAATGACGGTGTCATGTTTAAAGCTACAATGACCAAAGGAGTTTGACACCAAGAGTGACAGAAGAGTGGAAGGGACAGTCAGTGTGACTCCCGCAGCATTTGTGTCGATATGGAAATGACGGGAGTCACTTTGCGTGAAATGGCAGGTTGTTCAGTCAATAGCCTACACATTACTAACTGCCAAGAGGATCAGATTTGTGGCTCATTTTAAACCAAGTTCCAGATAGGCTAAGAAATATGGGGAATGAAGCCACTGAAAGAAATGATAGCCTCATCTAGGTGAGGACGCATTCGAGCTGCAAAACAAAACAGCTGGAAGAAACTAAAGGGGGAGAGATTGAGTTGGCAACAGAAAAATCAAACCATTCCTTAAAAGGAATTTAATGGAATTAAATGTTGAACAAGTCAGGCATAAAAAACAGAGAGCCCACCTCAGCAATTCCTGACACCTAGACGGAATAAGATAAATGACATTTAATGCACTTCAGATGTCTGTAAAGGCACATAGCCTTGTGCCTGTCCATCTCCTGTTCATTAATAGCATTGTCAGATTTAACAAATTGAACTATGGGTACCCAGTTAAAATTTGAGCTTCATTTAAACAACAAAATGCATTTAGTATAAATGTATGCTGTAGTGATACGGGAGCGCAGGCCTGCTTTTCGTCCCGCCTGGCTCCCACACGGCTAGCTTTACACCCG
>LOJH01008832.1:29171-43651 GCA_001685095.1 Ellobius talpinus
TTTATTAACCAATGAAAGTAACACATAGACAGATGACCCTCCTACATCAGTATGCCATGTAATACTTTTACTAAAGAGTAATTTATTTGAGATTAATGAGACGTTTTGTTATCCTTGGCCACCCTAGGCCTGGAAACCCCAGTCCCCTTAATACAGGAAAAAGGGGCTGAGTGGTTATGTACACAGCATGCTTGAGAAGCATGGATCTGGTTGCCCTGGAAACATGATGTTAATTACTTGTCCCCACTGAGGTGTGCACTTCATGTGGTTTCTGGATCATGGGCTCTCTGTGCGTCACACCCTAGGATTCTACAACATCTGCTGTGTCTCAAATGTTTCAGTTACCCAGCAGACCAGAAGGTAGCTCCAATTCCAGTTAGCAGCCCTTCCTGCTACTTTCTAGCATGCATGACCCATCCGTGGTGGCTTCTCTTCCCTGTTCCTGATAGATGATTCAATGATGGGGAGAGCTAGAGGTCATGTCATTATAGTTACAGTATTTTCCACTGATTGCTCTCCAATGAGTCTCCATTTGGGTGAGAAATTTCCCCGTCCAATAGGTCTAGGGACGCTTGGCTTCATGCACAGTGAGCTTAGGTAGAAGTTGGGGGAGTCTTCTTAGGGGGAAACCCAGCAGACTCCAGGCATACTCACAGGGGTCACTGATTTGATTTTTGAGGCCTGTCAGTACAGCTCAGCAGAACACGGAGCAGAGGAGAGCCACAGTGGGAACGTCTTAGTAATCTTCAAAGCATGGCCTCAGTATGGTTGTATACAGTAATGTCAGAATAACCTTGAACTCAGCGGAAGATGTTCCCTTAGTTAAATCCTCCTGAGATGACGTCACCCAACACACAGAGAAAATGGCTACACCACACACCTCTGCACCCTCAGTACCTGAGGCAGCAGGGCCTAGAGCCTCAACTGTTTCTTTTTTCTTTTCTGTCCTTTTCTTTGTGTGTGTGTGTGTACATGTGTGTGTGTTTGTGTTCATATGTGTGTGTTCATGTCTGTGTATGTGTTTGTATGTGTTCGTGTGTGTATATGTTTGTGTGTATGTGTTTATGTGTGTGGTGTGTGTTTGTGTGTGTGTGTGTTTTAATTTGTGCCAGGGCCAAACTATGCAGCTTGGCCTGGTCTCAGATATGCAGTCTCTCTGCCTCACTGATGTACTGCCACCCCCAACCCACCTCTTCTCCACAAATGAATATGGACTTGTGAGAGTATTCAGATGAGTAGGAACGGTGCTAAAGCAGAAATTGTAAGAGTCAAAACTTAAATCTCGTCCCCCAGAGGCACCCACAACTAAATTAGCCGCATTATCTTCAAACCTTTCACTGCGTAATTAATTATGGGTTTTGTTTGTTTCTTATGAAAGCAATACAACAAGACATATTAAGCCACAAAGCTTGGAATTCAGTTATTCTTCAATTTCAGACAAACAACAAAAACAAATTATTTATTTCGTGTGGGGGACAGAAGTCCACGTAGCTATGACAGGGATGTGAATGCCAGAGGACAGCTTGTGGGAGCTGGTTCTTTTCCTCCACCATTGTCTGACAAGCCTATCATGGCTCCGCTCTATAGAAGCCCTCTGTGTTAGGCCCTGCTGTGTTTGCGGGTTGGGCTGCTTCTCATAGACACACACCTGTGAAATAGCTGAGTCTCTCCGGGAGAAGTCCTTGTGGCTGAAATAAATAGACCTCAAGTTTTGAGGATTCGCCATAACATAGGTTTCTTTCTTAGTTGAGATTACCTGATGGGATTTTCCTGCAAGGGGTGGCTGACTTGAGGAACTAGGCACTTCTCCCGGAAGCCCTATGGTTTCCTCAGGAATCCTTCAGCCTCTGGCAGTTCTTATCCTCTGGCCAGCCATGAAAATACTGTCTAGAAAAGCGCATTAGAGGAGCCAGGCTGGAATATTCTACTACTTCTGTGTTTATGCACTGGCAAGGACCTGATCATATGGACCTAACTTCACTTTCAGGAATGCTGGGAAATGGAGTCTCCTTGGGATTCCAGGAAGAAGAATGAATGTGTTTTTAGAATAACAAGCCTCTAGACAGTAACTTTCACAAGCACTAATGTCTGCTTAGTGCTCACTGTATGGATATCAACAAACTAACTGTTTACACACAGTCCCTGCAATCCTAGGAAAACCATCATCTTCTTATGGCAGTTTGCAAACCTCTCTTGTTCAGTTTGCAAACCTTTTTGTCCGCTTAAACCTTTTTGTCCATGCAGTGTTTCCTGTTCGCACAGTGTTTCCTCTTCGTGCAGTGTTTCCTGCTCATGCAGCGTTTCCTGTTTGCACAGTGTTTCCTGTTCGCACAGTGCTTCCTGTTCGCACAGTGTTTTCTGTTCACACAGTGTTTCCATTCACACAGTGTTTCCTGCTCACGCAGTGTTTCCTGTTCACACAGTGTTTCCTGTTCACACAGTGTTTCCTGTTCACACCCTGTTTTCCTGTTCACACAGTGTTTCCTGCTCTCATATTGTTTCCTGTTCACACAGTGTTTCCTGTTCACACCCTGTTTTCCTGTTCACACAGTGTTTCCTGCTCTCATATTGTTTCCTGTTCACACAGTGTTTCCTGCTTACGTAGTGTTTCCTGTTCATACAGTGTTTCCTGTTCACACAGTTTCCTGTTCACACAGTGTTTCCTGTTCACACAGTGTTTCCTCCTCACACAGTGTTTTCTGTTCATACAGTGTTTCCTGTTCACACAGTGTTTCCTGTTCACACAATGTTTCCTGTTCACACAGTGATTTCCTGTACTATGTCTGAGGTTGGGAGCACTGAATTCCCGTCCCCTTCTGCTCACCTGCCTGGACACATGGAGATGTTTTTGAGATGGGGCATCGTCACCAGAATGGCATGGGAGCTGAAGTTGTGGAGGGGAAAGGAGGACCTCCCATTGCTGAAACTTCATCCCAGGAGCTGGAAGTGGCTGCCCCTTGACAGAGAACATTTAGATGGAATGACTTTGGATTAGCTGCCCCAGCACGTCTGTTCTGAGTGATCCTTAGCCTAGCTTGCTGAGTGACTGTGAATCTTACCTCTTTCATCCCTGTCCCCTGAGCCCAGAGATTCACAGTCTGAGTGGATGTCAGAACCGTGCAGTGCTGATGGATGATCTGATTCATGATACCACTATTCTGAAGTTTTTTTCTGAACAGTTTGTGTAGTGAGTGGGTCCTGGTCCTTCTTTGGTCAGTTACCAACTGTCCTTGAAGCTGTGGGTCTTCAAAGTCTCATTAGGAAAGCTGCTTCCTAATAAGCCCTGGATGAGTGGCTCTGCCCTGGAGAGCTTGTAATTCTGACCAAGCACCAGGGACTTAGCCCCTCCCCACTTTCCCACCTTCTCTCTACTGGTAGTGAGTGTCTAGAGCTAGTCCCATCATGGTCTTGCTGGTGATAGTCCCCTGTCACTTACAGGTATCTCTGTTCCTGGCTTTGTCTTGCTTCCTCCGTTTTGGATAGGTATATCCAGTGCTGATCTCTATATATGTTATCTTAGAGCACTCCTGGCTTAATGCAATTATTGTACCTAATTATCTCAGTTTATTTGGCATGGGAAATGTGATAAGTAGAGGGGTTTCAATGTCTGTTTGTTCTTGAGTGGAGGGCTCACATAGTTTTTAAAAGAATTTCACATGCATCAAAAATAATTGGAGCTGAAGAAATGTCTCAGTGGCTAAGAACACTGTCTGCTCTTCCAGAGGACCCAGGTTTGATTCCCAGCACTTACATGGCTGCTCACAATTCTCTAACTCCAGTGCCAGGATATCTGATGCCTTCTCCTGGCCTCTGTAGGAAACAGGCATGCACATGGTACACAGAAACACACATGGCAAAATACCCATGCTCATAAACTAACTAATTAGAGAAAAGGAAATAATTGAAGTGTCTTGAGACTGTAGAAAGCCGAGAGTGGGAGATACACAGATACTGAGAAGTCACAGAAAAGACTTTTGTATTTTCTGAGACAGGATCTGCTTATTTAGCTGAGATGGTGTACAGCCGAGGAACTTAGGCTGACCTTGAACTCATGTTCCCCATGCCTCATCTTCCCAAGTGCTAGGATTATAGGCGTGCACCACCATGTCTTGCTTAAAAGAGTCTCGGAGCAAGATCACGTGTCCATGCCTTGTCCCCCCCACTTCAGCTTCTTGGACTTGCCCCTAGTGACCTTGGGGGGTGAAGTTCTGACTAGGACTGAGTCTCTGGGGTCTGAGACAACTTTCCACAGAACTTTCAAATGGAAACAAAGTTTCCATTCAAATGTAATTATTCCCAAAGCTTTTCTGCACCAAGTAAGGCTGAAAGGAGTTCACCCATTAAATTACATTTTCAGAGCGCCATTCCAACATATGCTCCTGTACAACTTTATTTAAAGACAGCAGGATGTGAATGGCTTTTAACTGGTGCAAGAAAGACAGGGCCCTCAGTGGTGATGTAGACTCTCTCATCTTGCTGTCTGCGCCAAGAACAAAGGTTTTTCTTTTTCTTTTAAAACCCTGATTCGGGCTGTTCCCTTGGAGTATTAATGGAACATAACCTTAATTGACTCTTCCAGATACTTCTCTGAAGCTCTTACTAAATATCTTCCATCTGAAGCTTGTGCAAAAAAGAGAGTTTCTTTTTTTTCTGTATAACTTTTCTGTGCTTGTTTCTCCTGTCAAATAATCAAATATTTAAGCAATTTGTTTTTTTTAAAAAAAAATCAAAATGCCTCTTTGGGTGAACGTCACATGTGGGTCTCTTTTGCTTTATGAAGATTTCTGAAGACCGGATTGAGATGGGTTTAGCAGGTTTTGCTGAGCATCTACTATATGTGATGTGCTTTAGGTCTCAGGAAGGCCCCAGTGAGAAATATATCCATGTGCAAGTGAAGTGTGTGTGCTAGTGGGAAAGAGGCAGCCAGATACGCATTATAAGTGAGAAAATGTAAAAATGGTCTTCAGAGGGGAGAGAGATAGAGACAAGTTGTATGTATGTGTAGGTACCTGGGATTCGGACGGATTAGCCCAGAGGCGGCACCTGCTGCCAGGCTTGTCAGCCATCTGCTTGAAGAAAACCTCTTTTAATTTTTAAATTAAAAGTGTTTGTGTGTGTGTGCATATGCACACAACTATTATTTCTTGTGTTTATTGAAGGGTAGAGTCCTACATGAGAATGAAGGCTGTACGTGTGGATAATTTTGATTCGATCCACTAAACTGACCCTTAGGGGCTGCACCAAGTTTCACTCCCAGGCATGAGCGATGCCAACCATCTCCACTTTTGTCCGCATGGGATGAGAGCAAATGTACCCACCATGCCCTCAGGGCTGGTAGCCTCTCCGTGTCCTTCCAGAGGAGCAGGTTCAGATTTCTCAGGACTTTACCCTTCCTGATACTCCTCTCTGCCCTACCTACTTGTATTTCTCTCACTTGTCTGTAGAACTCAGTTTTTGGGTTTTTTTTTAAGAGTCCAGACTGTTCTCAGGCTTGTTGCTGGCCTAGAACTTGAGATTCTCCTGCATCATCTTCCTGAGAGTTGCAGGTATGCAGCCTATGCAGCCAGCTGAGGCCCATTCATTTTAAATAGACTGAGTACTGCCCCCTCTCGTCTACTTGTTTTTTAATTGCTGTCTCAGTTAACACTGACCCCGTGGTTTCAGTTTCCTCTGTTGTTAGCTTCTTTATCAAAGTAGAGAGTCGTCTATGAATTAATGCCTACTTAGTAAAAGGGAGACTTATCTAAGGATATGTAGGAATTACCTTATTAAAAACATACTTATAAAACACAGTTCATTTTTATTCTTCCTTTGGATTCTGATGTTTTAGATGTGTAGGTATTAGATGTTTTAAAGCACGGAGGGCAAGTTGTACAATGGAGCAAAGATACACTCGAAATCAGACCCATTCATCTGGCAGGTAAGACCGTGGAGAAGGCTCCCAAAGCTCTGACTTTTTTCTGCTCTCTCTCACCAAGAAGCCTCCAGAGCCCTTGAGGAATCTCACCTTACAGGTTCAGGAAATGGGGTAAAGTCTCTTCCAGTAGAGAAGAGATAGAGAAATCCAGCTGAGTCTGTCTTGTACTAGATGGTTACAGAAGGTAAGGAGGACCCACGCTGGGCTCCAGACTTTCCCCAGGATGGAGATGCTGACATCCCTCCGCCTTTTAGGATGCTCCAGAGGGATGCTATAAACAGGGCCTGCCAGACTCAGTAGGCCTCCGGATTAGCCTTTGTTGTCTTTGTTAGATGGTAGCACTCATGTATCCATGGCTTTTTACAAATAGCCTCTAATCTGTGCACAAGATGTGGGCTTCTGAGTTGATGATCCAAGGTCAGAATATACACTGTCAATTGTTTATTCTGCTTCAGTGCTTGGGAACAGTGCCCAGAGCTAACAAATGCTTCCACACATGGTGCTTAGTCACCGAAACTGGGTCAGACTTGCTTCCTTTAGGAAATGTCCAGGTCTAACTTCCTGGAAACCTGATTTTTCACCCCTTTGAAAGGTTGTTAATGGGATAATTTAAGTAGAAATCATAAAATCGCTCCTCTTCAGGCTCTCTATGCTTTTATTAATTAGGGCATTTTTATAATGTTAATGCAGCTATTTCCTAGCCCAGGTTTGGGCCATTAAAGACCTCCTTTCCTCTGCCAGTCCTCCAGATGGGCAGGAACAGAGCTCTCTTCCCTGATCCCCTGGCACAGGCCATTGTCCCCGTTAATGGACATCTTCCTCAGAGTCTGTCTGAAGCAACACCATCATCCTCTCTTCCCTTGCCCACATTCCTTTCCTTGTACCACTTGAAGATGTTGGCTGAGAGGCTGACTTCTTCATGGCCTTCTGACTTCAGTTTGCTCACGACAGGGATGGGACGTGGAGGCCTTAGTCTTCAGTTCTATTACATGAGATTGACTAAAACAGCATACAGTTGCCACATTTCCTGCTGATAATGGGAAAAACGGGTTGAGGGCTGATGGTATTGGCATATTGACATCGGGATAGACAAAAAACTAACAGCTAATAGAGATATTTGTTTATCATAGTATCAGCTTGCCTTTCTAGGGTGGTGGAGGAAAGCACATATATGCACACACATGTGCAGATACCTAACTACACACTGTACACACATGTATGAACATATGCATACTCAGAACACACACACATAAACACTCCATGAATACATACACACGAGATCACCAGCAGCAATCAGGCTCATGTATGATAATTCTCATGAGAAAATGACCTTATTCTAGAAGACTTTAGCTGATACAATTAGTGTGTTATACATATCACTTCTCATGTCTCAAACATCCAGCATTTCCATTCTGTCAACTGAAAGTATTTCTGTATATTACATCATTAATATTTTCCAGAATTTTCTCTTAATTTGTAAACATGCAGAGGGGCCTCCAAAAATGACCTTTGCCCCAAGTCATCGCAGGGGACAGGCAGGGGCCCCTCTTCCTGGTCTCATGAGCTGGTGAGGGCTCAGTGGGTTGTCACCAGAAGCCCTCAGGAGAACAGGGTAGGTCTCACCTCCTGTGGCCTCATCATGAATGAGCCAGTTCCCCACATGGCTCCTGCATTAGAAATGAACTGGGGGTGTGGCTGTGTTCCTGCTGATTCCTGCAGCTCCCAGCGTGGTGCTGATGTTGCATGCCATTGTGCAAACAACTGCCCCAGTGCAGCTGGGAAGCAGCCGAGTGTGCTCTATATCACTGTCTGGAGGTGATACCACCACCTACTAAAACAGTGGCAATGCTCATGTCCTTTCTCTCTTCCTTTCTATTTCTTTTTTGAAATAGACTTTTAAAAGATACAATACATTCTGATTATGGATCCCCTCCCCCAACTCTTCCCAGACCCTCTCCACCTCCCCTCCCACTTAAATTCAAGTTCTTTTTTCTTGATCTCATTAGAAAATAGGCATCTAAAAATAGTAATAAAAATAAGATAATAACAAACAATCCAAAATAGGACAAAACAAACAGAAAAGGAAAGAGCCGAAGAAAAAGCACAAGAAACACATGACAGAGACACACATGTTTGTGCATACAGAAATCTCACAAAACACAAAATCAGAAATTATAATATACACAAAAGACCTGTAAGGGGAAAAGAGGACCTTCAAAAATGCCATTGAGTTTGATTTGTGTTGGCTGTGTACTGCTGGGCAGGGTTTGTATACCCAGTGAGACTCCAATGGAGAAAACTAATGTTTCTTTTGTGAGTGGTTATTAATTGGAGGTAGCTTGTGGCTGGGGGTTTGTGTTCACTTCCCTCTCAGTGCTGGGACCCCATCCAGCCCAGACCTGTGCGTGCGCCCGCAGTCTCTGTGAGTTCATTTGTGCACTGGTCCTGCTGCATTTAGAAGGCCTTGTTTCCTTGGTGTCCTCTGTCCTTTCTGGCTCTTATACTCTCTCCACCTTCTCTTCTGCAAGGTTCCTTGGAGTCATTTGGAGACGTTCCACAGGACTGGGTGTTCCAAGATCTCTCACTCTGCACATTGTCCAGTCGTGGGTCTCTGTGTTTGTTCCCATGTACTGCAGGATGGAAGTTTCTGTGATGACGGCTGAGAAGACACCAATCTATGGATACAGCAGAATGTCACTAGGAGTCACTTTATGGCTAGGTTCCCTTAGCAGACAGTAGCATTCGGTTTATAGTTCATGATCCTGAAACAATGGTGTGTTAGCGACTGACCGAGAAATTGTCACCATGTTTCTCATCAATTAGTCCTTAGAGATTAATGCCAACAAGGGCCAGAGTTCCACTCCCAACTGTCCGTCAACTTTAGGCTGGAGTCTTCCCACCATGTGCTAGAAGAAGTATTGCATAAGACAGACTCAAACATGACCCACCTTGAGCATCCCCAAACTGAGAATCCAAAGCTTGATGCATCATCAAAAATTGAAAATATTAGAGTAGCATATCATGAAATGGTTTCATAAGTGAAATGAGTAAAGACATCATGTATGGTTAGCTGCCGTCATGTGGATATGGTGCCTATGAAACAAAATATAGTTGTGTGTCTCTGTATATTTGCAGACATTACCACATTTGAAACTATCCTAAACTCAAAACACTTCTGATCTCAGGCATTTGAGAGTAAGGACCACGTAACTTGTCCTCTATAGGAGGAGAGAGGCAGATGTGACCTCTGCTCAGTCACCTGCTTTGTTGCTCTTGCCCAACTGTCTGGCTGCATCATCCATTCCTTTACCCTGACTACCCACATTGCATTTTCCATCCATCCTCTCTGACTGTCTATGCTGTATCCCCCATCCCCCACCAATGTCCACACTGCACCTCCTCCACCTGTCTATGCTGTATTCTTCACCCCCACCAATGCCCACACTGCACCTCCTCCACCTGTCTATGCTGTATCCTCCACCCCACCAATGTCCACACTGCATCCCCTCCACCCGTCCATGCTGTATGCTCCATCCCCCAGCTGCCTACACTGTATACTCTAACCTACCCACTGACTCACTGACTACCTACTCTGCGTCTCTTACCCTCCCCCGTGACTCCATGTCCTCTCCCCTCCCCCATTGCCCACACAGACTCATCCATCTCTCTACCCTCTTTGCTAATGTCTGTTCTTTAGAACAGCCACACGAGTCCAAAATCACCTACTCCTTACTTCAGCGTTCGTTCCCCAGCCTTAGTGAGGGATAATTGGGAGAAACGGCATGTATTTATGGTATACTATGTGGTACTTCGATTGCTGTATGCATACGTTGTGAAATTGTTAAATCAGGCTAATTAGCATACCCAGCAACTCACACACTTAACATTTTTCATGGTGAGAACATTTGGGTCTCCTTATAGCAGCTGTCAAGTGTACAATATGGCGTTATTAACTATAGTCACTATGCCATTCCTGGTTTTTAACATAGGGTTTCACTGTGTAGCCTTGGAACTTGCTATAAAGATCAGGCTGCCCTCCAACTCATGGATAGCTGCCTGCCTCTGACACCACACCTAGCCCATACCGGAATGTATTGATCCCAATAGAAACCTATGCCCTTGAGCAACAACTCCATGAAAACATCTTTGGCTGGGCATGGTGGCACATGCCTTTAATCCGGCACCCACAGGATACATTGTGAGACTCCGCCTTAACCAAACAATGCATATACAGCCTTGATCTTAGGATTCTGGAAGCCAGAACTCATCTCCTGTTATCTGGGTTTGCTAGGCATTGCCTAGAGGACAGGCTAGGAGCAATATACATTCTTCGCTTTTTCTTGTGTTTCTCTTTCTCAATGCTTAGACCAGAGCTCCCACATGTAATTTCTGAACCCACTGACTCATAAACTCACTCGAGGATCTGAGGCTGAAAATTCTATTTCCTCAGGTCTCAGCTGACCGAAGAGAAATAAGGAAAAGCAGAGAGGCGCTCACACATGCAAGTCTATCCCATTCAACAGAGAAGCTTTTATCATGAGCTTGCTCTTCTTTTCTTACTTAAAGGATCCTTTACTTTAAGAAATGGCCATGGAGCTGGCTCAGTGGGCAAAGTACTTACTGAGCAAACACAAGAATCTGAGTTCAGATCCACAGAAAAGTTGGGTGTGCCTGTAAAATCAACCCTTCAAGACAGAGGCAGGCAGTTTTTGGGGACTTGTTGCCAACCAGTCTAACTGAAATGGTGAGCTCTGGACTCACGGAGACTGTCTCAGAAAAGGCCAAGAGCAATAGAGGAAGACACTGGCAACTGATGTTGGTCTCTGCATGTGCACAACTGAGCACCCAAACCAACACACACACACACACACACAAATCAATCATGGCACTAAACAGTATATGTGTGTACTTACAAAAAATATATTCCCTTTTTAATATCCTTGATTAAATGAAAACCCAGCAGTCAGAGCCCCCCTCCTGCCCCCGGTTTTCGTAAGTTGTTAGTGCCTTTGAGAAATGTGCCCTCTGTTCCCATGTGGCCACCTGTGCCCACACATCTGTGCTGTCAGGTGCATGGGCAGGTGGATACGACAATGAGTCATTCATTGCGAAGGCTATTTTGTGTATGGAGGAAGCGGGTGCTTTGACAAATGATGTTCATCTATATATTGGGAATGAGCATTTTTAATGTTGTTGCAGTAATATACTTGTTGTCATAATATCACATTTCAATGATTATTAAAAAATCCATGCCTGGATGGATATTTTAAGTATATGTATGCTTAATAGAACAGTAGACAAAATGAATATTCGTATGATTGCTTCTGGGGTCTGCTTTGCTTTAAAGTTTGTGCGGCTGGAGTGCCAAACAGTCGTTCCTCCAAGTGCACATGAGGTGTGCGAACACTGAGGCGCTAAGCCTGCAATAGAACTTCTGGATTAATATCAACATTTTAAACTAATTAGATGAAGCAAAAGCATTTCAAAGAAAGCGTAATGGCTTCTCGCACTCCAGCTGGAAGGTGGCACAGCATAATTGTCTGGTTAGAAAAGCTTTTTAACAGTTGCGATTTTAACTGAACACATTTGAAGGAAACCCAGGAAAAATGCATTAACTATTTTGTTTTTGTCAATAAAGTAAGACCAGGTGGAAGGCAGTGGTACCCAGCCAGGCCTTAAAATCATCATAGTGAGGCATCAAGATGCCATCCATTTAGTTAGCATCCTTCTGAGCACCTGCTGTGTTCTTTTTGTGTGTCACAGAGGATAAGTCCGAGGAGGGTCTCTGGTTTTCTAGAATTCTCTATGGTGGAGGGAGACACGTATGAAGTACATCGCAGCAGGTAGTTTCAGGTAGAGCCCAGAGGTATGGGAAGGAGGGAGAAGGGAGGAAGTGTTCCTGCATGTGGTTTTGCAGGCTGGGTGAACATTCTGAAGGGGTAAAGAATGAGGAGCCAGTCTCTTCTGGAGGAGTGAGGCCTGGCCAGGAGCCACTGGAGGTCTTCTCAGGGGGTTTCAGGGCAGAGGGCCTCCATGTCTCTCTTGGCAGACATCAGTCTCTCCAGAACTGCTTGCTCCTTGCTCTGGGTTGGGGAATGAAATGGACACTGGAATAGGCTAGCTTAGTGGTTCTCAACCTATCAAATTCTGTGACCCTTTAACACAGTTCCTCATGTGGTGACCCCAACCATAAAATTATTTCATTGCTGCTTCATAACTATAATCTTTCTACTTCTCTGAATTGCAATGTAAATATCTGATATTTCTCCTAGTCCTAGGCTACCCCAGTAAAAGGGTTATTTGACCCCCGAAGAGGTCATGACCCCCAGGTTGAGAACCATTGGGCTAGCTCCTTGCCTTTGTTCTGTTTCTGTTGCAGTGATAAAATGTCCTGGCAGAAGCTCCTTAGGGGACAGATGTTAATTTGGTTCATGATTCCAGGCTGTCATCTGTCACTGCAGGGATCAAGGTGGCCAGAGTGTAAAATAGCCAGGCCCAGAGTCAAGAGCAGAGAGAGGATGGGTACCTCCATGTTTATGCTCAGCTCACTTTCCCCTTGGTTATGTGTACAGGACCCAAACCCAGGAGCTCTTGCCTCCACTTTCAGGGTGGGTCTTCCCACATCACTTCACCAATGAATGCGTTCAAGACAGTCCCCTACAGACACAACCACGAGTTAATCTGATCTAGAAAAATCACCCAGTGAGCCTTTCTTCCCATGTGAGTCTAGATTGGGTCTAGTTGGCAATTAAAGCTGACTGTCCCAGGGCCTTCAGGGATCAGTAGTTAAGGTTTCAGAGACAAAATGATGGTCCTGGATGACTGACACAGGACACTCTATGTTAGAAGCAAAGCGGCACAGAGATGGAGAAGAAGATGTCAATCAGAAGGACCGGTCAGGGTGTTATGACTCTCAACCCAAGGCTAGGCAAGAGATGGGGGTATCTTTTGTAGGGATCTTCTGGCTGGAGAGTGGCCCTCGACAGGTTAGACTTGTGGCTTCTACTATGGATCAACATTTATGGTTTATGATTCTGTTTGTGTCATTTGTGAGAGCAGCCACATTATTAGGAAACTAATACAGGTCTTGCCTAGAAAGGAGATAGAGTAATGTGCTTCTGTTCTTCCCAAGCCTGGGTGTAGTGATGGAAGGTCAAGAGTCATGGGAGACACCCATCTTATTTCCTGGGACAGTCTGTGCAGGGCCTCCATTTTAATGGTTGAGCCAAGCCCAACTGGCATCAGAGCCGTCCCTCTTATTGCTCCATGGTCATCCCTTGTAGAAAGGTGGCCGTGGACAGCTAGAACTGGTTGATATGAACCCCAGCTCTCACCTCAAAGGGTGGAACAGTTTATACTGGAGCCACTATTACTGACCATAGCCAAGAACCACAAATTCATGTGACCCCCAAATGATATACTTCAACATGGAAAATGGTGTCATGAAGTTTGTAGCTACAGAACACAAGAAAGTAATCAAGCAAGGCATTTTTTAAATACATAGATAGAAACCTCAGGTGTAGGGGCTGTGGCTGCAGAGGACCTCTGGTGTGAGTTTCAAATGCTGTCTGATGATATACTTGGCTTTTGGGTCCTGGAAGCTAGGAATCTGCTCCCACCTCCAAGGAAGGTCCTCATGACCATCACGAGGATGGTAGGTCAGATGCAGAGCAGGCCAATGAATGGCTATTAGAGTCTGAAGATGGTCCAAGATAATTTGCCTTGGAACCTGCAATATTCCGACTTTATAGAATCACCAAATTTCACGCACCCTTGTAATGTCTTTAGCATGGGGCTCTTTCCTGAGAACTTCAGTTTATCTTATCATCTTAGATTGGCACATATTTTGGGTGGTTGTGTTTTTCTTTAGCTTATATTTCCCATCCATGGGGAGGAGGGTAACCGATAGAGTCAAATTATCTGTTTTTTTCAGATAAACCTGAAAAGTGATTATTACTATTTTTTTTAAAGAGTCTTGCTATGCAGCCCAGCTTTCCTTGAACTTAAGATTCTTCTGTCTTAGCCACTGAGATTACAGATGAGCACCACACCAGGTTGATGGTCCCCCCACCAACATGAAACTTTCTGATATTGAAAGGAGGTTCAAGTTCTTTAATCTCCAGGTTTTATTTGACCTAGGGTAAGGTGAAGAGCTCTGCTTTATAATTTTGTATTTCTTGTATTTTCTTCAGGGTCTAGTTATCCTGGTGTTAGCATAGTAATTTCCAAATCCATTTTAATGTAGTCAGTGTATTCATTTTCTATTGTCAGTTAAACAAATATCACAAACCCATGCCTTAAAGCATCACATATTTAATTATTTTATATTTCAAGAAGTAAGCTAAAAGCAATTTTAAGAAATTGTCTTTTTGTGTACACACTGTGTATATGTGCACGTGCGCACAGGCATTCAGAAGCCAGAAGTTGATGTGAGGTGTCCTTTCTTGTAATGCCTGCACTACGGGATGGTACGTGAGTTGGGAACCAGGCTGGAGACTTAAAAACATATGCACACAGACAGACAGAGACATGGGGACACGGGTCATCCTTGATACAAGAATGC
>LOJH01008832.1:44052-56384 GCA_001685095.1 Ellobius talpinus
TGCTCAGAGCAGCTGCAAACACAGGAAAACAAGTTGTTTTGCTCAGAGCAGCTACAAGTAAGTTGTTTACAGAAAATTCAGGGTCTGGGGGTCCACAGCCCCCAACACTTCCTCTCTGCTTCTTCACCTTATTTTGTGAAGCCACTGGCTTTACTGGCTGGCCAGTGAAACACAAGGAACCCTCCGGTTTGTATCACCAACACTAGGGTTACAGATATGTGTCACCGTGCATGCCTTACCCCGGTGCTGGGGACCTAAACTCAGGTCCTTATGCATGTGTGGCTGGCACGATCCCTAATTAGCCATCTCCCCGTGCCATCACCAAAATTGTGGATAAAGACTAAAATCTAGGTCTCCACAGAGCTGCACAGCTTCTGAGGGCTTCAGGGGGATCTTCCCTACCCCTACTCTAGCCTCTGGAGGCTGACCTTTGCTTATGGCCCTTCCCCCACAGCACCTCCTTACCTGCTTTTTTGTTTTTTATTTTTGTTGCTGTTTGTTTGTCTTATAATTCACATCTATTTCTTTTATTTTTCTTCCCCATCTTCCTTATGAGACATTTGTGACTCTAGAAATCTGACCCAGATAATCAAAGACAGCCTTCTACCTCAGGGTCCTTATGCTTAGTTAATGAAGCCTCTTCATTTTGTTTGAATGGAAGCTCCACCCCAAGGCCCCTCCCTGGAGTTGCCTAGGTTGCCTCAGTCCAGACTCTGCCCCTGAAAAAGCCATAGGTGGCTCCATCCTTGGAGGGCTTTAAAAAGCTCCCACCTCCTGGGTTCCCCTCCTGGTCTTCTCAACTTTCCTGGGGCCACTCAGGAATGCTTTGCTCAGAATAAACCTGGATTTATTAATTTGGTTTGATTGGCTTATTGCATCAGTGATGGCAGATTTCTAATAACCAGGGATTCAACTTAGCATGTTTTTGTTTTCGTTTGCATGTTGATAAGTTTTGAGTCCCCAGTTATTGGATATCCACTGTGCTGATGTAATAAGCCAATCAAACCAAATTAATAAATCAGATTTAATGAGCAGAGCAAAGCACTCCAGAGTGACTCTCACAAGGGCGGGAGAGGAATCAGATGGCAAATATGGCTACCTGGTCTTAAGTAGCCAATAGGCATCGTCTTGAGCAGCCTGAAGCAGGGGCTGACTTTTGGCAGGCTTTCTCAGGGGAGGAGTTTGAAGAGGGCAGCTCCAGGGAAGCAGCCACTGCTTGGTGCACTGACAGCGGGGTTTGGAATGGGAGGAGTGAGACCTGAGTGTGTAATGGGACCCCAAGCTGGAGATCCCAAACATTCCTATATATGGACCTAAACACATGTGAGGTGATGTATTTGTGGTTCCAGGCAGTAGGACAGGCATTTTTGGGGGTGGAGGAGAGGGGGTCATGCTTACTGTAGTCACGGGGCCTTATCCACCTCTTGCTTTCCTTGTCCTTCTTTGTCTTCTTCCTACACATTCTGGTCTGTGCTGGAGGTGGCTCTTGCAGTCCCAAGAACTGCCCATGGATATGTTTTCCCTCTGCCATGTTTGGTAGCTACTCCTCAGGAGTTTGTCATTGGCCAGAATGAGTGTTTTTACAGTGAATGTAAGCAAGTACCCACTTCAGGGCGCCTTCAACAGTGTCTTTCCTAGAGGGAGGATGTTAATCCCAGCATGCCTTTGACTTCCATTTGGACATCCTCTCCATTAGCCCAGGGGCTGTCATGTCGCCTTTAGGGACTTGGATAGAGATGCCTGGGAAGCATTCTAGGGGTCTTGGTATGGAGATAGCAACTAACAGCCACCTAAACTCCATTGGCTTGGGTAATGAGCCACATGCTCTTGTCTCTCCTGTTTTTCCGAGGCAGCCAGATTTTTGTCGGATCTTTCCAGACATACATCACATTATTCCCTTTTATGAGTAAAGGAAACGGCAAGTCATCTTTGAAATGATAACCTCTGACCTCTCTAAGTATCTGCGCTTATTTCTTATGTTTCACACTGTTACGTGACCCTCAGAATTTCCCTTGATAGTCTCACACTGATGAGCATGCATTGTAGATTTGTCTGACAGCTGTGGTCTTATTGAAAACTTGGCAATGGCAGTCATTAATAATCCCCAGAGCCTGGGGAAATTGAGCATATTTAAGGCACACTAACAAGGTCTAAGTAATTAATAATTCTTCTTAATAAAGGGCTATCTTTTCCTTGCTGTCTGAAAGTTTCTGATAGAATAAATGTTCTGTTCAAACTTTCAAGACCCTTTTTGTGTTCAAAGCTGCACTGTATTAGCAGCGCCTCCCGAATCTCTGTGCACTTTCCTTCTCTTCCCAGAGTTGCAAGGACTCTTGATTAGGAACTTCTCCATATGGCAGGCTGTCTACAGTATGGGGAGGAGTGTGGTTTTCCTTACCCTCTATGTCAGCATCTGGTTAATCGTCTCTGGGGACTGCTGTGACTTGTCTTCCGGCTCTGTTCCATCAGTCTGCTCTGATAGAACCAGTATTTGCAGTACACAGATACGGAGGGCTTTTGAGACATAATTACGCTTATCAGGCAAATGTTCAATCAAGCTTTCTTAATTAGGTGTGTGATTATTATCTAATATCCCCTGCATTGGGAAAGTCTATAAAAATTAACTAGAAAAAAAGTCAAAGATTACCAAAATATGTCTAAATTTACAAAGGCCTGGATATTTGTATAAGACTTCAAGAATGGCAGCTTGGAGCATGAAGCCATGTTTGGATGTGGCATAGTGGATTGGAAGGGTTGTCATATTAGAGGACAGGGCTCAGGTTGGTAGCATGTGCATGCTGGTTTCAGAGCCCTTCTGCTTTCCTGCAGCCGCTCCCAGGCTGAGCTGCTGGAGGCTCCGCAATCCCACATGCCATCTGCTCTGTGCAAGGCACCTGCTCCAGCCTCAGGTCGCAGCCTCCCTAGGGTCCTGTCCCAGGGAGTTTTGCTACCCACGCAGCTCAGATGGCTTCTGTGTCTCTGGGTCTAACTGTAGCCTCAGCTGCCACCTCTCCTATGTTCTTCCCCAAGGTCAGGGGCTGAGCTTGTTCTGTTCAGTAATAATGTTTGGTCCACCAATAGCAGTGCCTTGCGGAGAGCTTATCGAGTGAATGGCAGGGTGTGCCTGTGTGCTAGTGATCAGAGTGAGCGGGCTGGGCACAGAGGGAGCAGAAAATGGAGGTGATCAAGGGTTTGTGTAAGGTCAGCTAACGTGTCTCACATCTGCTCCCTGTCAAGCGCCAGGTGAAGCACATTCCAGTGCATCCCCTCATTGCATTTTCACACCCACCCTGATAAAGTCTGAGAAGATAATTGAATTCTCTTCAGCTCTGGTGCCGTCGACATCAGCACTGGCCATTTCACAGGCATTTTACCGAGGGCTAGAGAGGTGGGCATCAAGACCGCAGGGCAGAACCGAAAATATGCGGACGACCGAGGCAACAGGTGGACGGAGATTAACCAGCCACAGCTGAAAGTTATCTTCTGTTTCAGGCGCTCAGCGTGGTTTATGGTTGCAGTGTATTCCCTAGATCTTTCAAGTTGGCCAACTCCCTCTTTCTCAAAATTGAGATTTTTTCCATAATGTTTCCTCTGAACTGGGGGAATTTGCCTAAAGTGAGAATTGCTTGGGTTTATTTGAAAATTGAAAATTTACGTGTTAAATGAAATTGAAATTGAAATTGAAATATATATAATCATGTCAATTGTTGGGTTAGCATCGTAAACGGGGGCTCTTGTATTTGTGGGTTTGACTGGAGAGATGGTTTGAAGGCTGTGCTGCTGACATATCCAGCAATGGATGGTTCTGGAGGAAACATTGTGTCCTACGAATTGATTCACTTACTCACACCCCGAGTTTCACTTAATCTTTCACAGCTTACTCAGAATAAATACTATGCCATGTCTTGTAAAATGGAGAAAACTGGCGATCACACAAATTCCATTACTTCTTTTTTTTTTGAAATTTTAATTACATCATTTTCCTCCTTCACTTTCTGCCTTCTAGCACCTCCCATGTACCCTCCTTGCTCGCCTTCAAATTCACGGCCTCTTTTTCTTTTTGTTTCGCTGACATGCACACATATACATACACAGATACAGACAGACACAGACATACACAGAAAGACACAGATACATACATATCACACAGGCATACACAGACACACACACAGGCACACATATTGCACATACAGACACAGCCACATACCACACACACACAAATACCACACAAAGGCACACACACCACACATAGACACACACATATGCCACACACACCACACACACGGACACAGGCAGACACACAGACACAGACATACTACACTGACATACACAGAGCCACAGATACAGACATGACACACAGACACAGACACACAGACATACATAGACAGACTCAGATACACACACACAGGCACATGTATACCACAGACACACGCTCTGACCTTTGTGTTACAGTCATCTGAAGAGTTGCATTGAGAACCCCAACAGACAACCTCGCCATTCTGACTTTCACCAGTCACACACTGCGGAATACTTAGGCTTTAAAAAACAATCTTCATGCCAGGCCTTGGTGCTGCGTGCCTTTAATCCCAGCACTTGGGAGGCAGAGGCAGGCGGATCCCTGTGAGTTCGAAGCCAGCCTGGTCTACAGAGCAAGTTTCAGGACATCTAGGGCTACACAGAGAAACTGACTCAAAAAAACCAAAACCAAAAACAGGCTCTTTGCTACATTTCTAATTATGTAGTTTCCCTGGCCTTCCTCTCTGCTTGAAGGTCTCAGTGCCCCTTTGTTAACCCTTGCTTTTGGTACCGAGTGTGTTCTCTAGAGGTTCTTGGGAAGACAGTAGCAGATTCCTAGTTATCTTTCAGCTGTGGACACCTTACCTGCCAGCTGAGGAATTCAGAGGTACCTATTGGCATTTTCAACAAGTCGTGTGGTCTTTTGCTCTTCATTGTTGATATCTGCGCTCCTTCAAATTATCATATCCCTAGATAAATCTTAGAGATTTTTGTTTTTCTATATTGAGGTTTCAGCCAGTTAGTTATGGCTTGTCCGGGTCTGGTTTTCTTTGGATTTACCCAGTTTCTGAGCTCCTAAGTTCTTGAATCTGTAGACTATGTCCCTCATCACAGCACGCAACCATTGTTTTTTGTGTTAGCTTTTAGTCACTGATCAATTCAGCATGAGAAATGGAGTCTTTGGGCTCACAGTTTTAAAGGTTGCAGTCCATGACTGCTAAACTTCATTGCATTGGGCAAGCCAGTTCATCATGGCAGGCGTTCAGGGTGGAACAAAAGCACCTACCTTACCATGTGGGGCATGTGCCATGCTTTGTGCAACCCCACGGGAGGCCTGCCCATTCTGAATGGAGATGGGGGAGGGGTGGATGGGGAGGAGGGTAGATGCCAGTTGGGAACAGAACCAGAGGAGAGGAGGGAGGGGAAGTTGTGGTCAGAATGTAAAATAAATGAAAAATACTAATAAAATGAAATAAAATAAAAATGTTTGCTTCATGGCCAGGAGCCAAAGAGAAAGAGAAGAGGTAGGGAGGTTCGTGATCCCCTCAAGGCATGCCTTAATGACCAAAAGATCTCACTAGGGCCCACTTTTTAAGACTTCCACCATCAAGTCTAATACACAGGGCTTTGGGTGACTTTCAAGATCCAAACTATAGCACCCCATTCTAGGTCCCCAAAGGTTCATATCCATCTGACAGAGCAAAATGCATCCAGTCCATTTCTCAATTTTCTCAATGTCTTAACTATTTCTGCTGTGCTTATGTGTAGAGTATCCACCAGAACTCATGACAAAGTCTTAGCTACAAACCTCTATAATATTCAAAAGGATAAATTACATGTTTCCAGGGTACATGTTTCTGTTACTAGATGGAAGAGTAGAAGTAGTAAGGGGGGTTAGAGGAAAGCCAGACCAACACACTGAAAGGGAACTATTACAGCTGTGTGCCCAGCATGTGGCACACATTGTGTGGGTATGAGCTCCCAGTGAATTGGGTAGACTAGTCATACATATTTACTGTTGAGTCCCATACTGGCATTCTCTTTGTCTGGATTCTCATACTGTCTTCAGTTTGCATCTGTAGATCCTTGCCTTGTTGACCTCTATATATTCCTAGTGCAGTGGTTCTCATCCTGACTTTGGGGGTCACATATCAAATATCCTGCGTATCAGATAGTTACATCATGATTCATAACAATAGCAAAATTGCAGTTATGCAGTGGAAACAAAAAGTTTTATAGTTGGGGGTCATCACAAGATGAGGAACTGTACTAAAGGGTCAGGTCACAGCATTAGGAAGGTTGAGAACCACTGCTCTGGGGTTTCTGTTTAAACCTTTGCTTTGCTCTCATAACTCTGCACATTGCCCCACCAGGGATTACTTTCAGGAACTTTGAACCCATAACATATTGACTGACCTTTCGGGCTTTCCTTTGAAAGCTTGGCGGAAGCCTCCTGTAACATTTGCATCCAACATGCATTCATAACAGCATTGTGTTGATGCAGCAAAGGGAAGCTGTGAGCACACACTGTACCTGGACCAGGTGAACCACAGCTGCAGTAGCCTCTGGATGTCCTGCGGGTTGAATGGGGGTAAGCAAATACCTAGACATTTTCAGGCACACAGGACGCCCTAAATACCTTTCTTGAAAATATTCACACAAATTTAGATCTCTAGACTTTTTTTTGAATCTGTGATCAGTGGGGTGGCCTCCCAGATTCCTTAAATGACCTTGAGGATGTCTTTATTGCTGGCCCAATGCTTGGCTCTTTTAATCCTTACTAATCAGTATTCCTCTCTCAGCTCTATCTGTACACATATTCCTTTTCTCACCAACCTATGAGGTTTTAAAATATGTCCTGATTTTCTTTGTAAATTTGGGTAAACGCAGCTTGTAATTCCCCTGTCACAGCCTGAGTACTTCAGTGCCTTGAAATCTCCTCTGCCAGATAAATTAGTCTATCATGCTTAAGTTTAGCTTCCTACAAAGAACCAGAGCATGAAACAGCACAAATAGGATCCATGAGGTAGCTCAGGTGGCAACTGCCAAGTCTCATGACCTGAGTTCAATCCTTGTGACCATGTGGTGGAAGGAGAGAACACACATGTATACATACATAAGTAACACACGTGTATACATACGTAAGTAAGTGCATGTAATGAAAGAGAAGGAAAATATATCCGGGTTCATTGCTGTGGTCTAATGTGATAGCTTTAGTCTAATTCACTAATTCATTTCCATTGGAAGCAACAACAGGTCCTTCCCTGTTTGTCTCTTTTCTAGATTTATTGTGTCCTGAGCTCTCTCCAGAACTGTTCTTTAAACTTCTCTTACTGTATGCTTGGCCTTTTGTAGTTTATCCCTTTAAACATTTCCGAACTCATCCTTGAAACCAATCCCAAACCTCCTGAATACTACAAGTGTGTGATAGCAGCGAGGACTGCCCCGTTCTTGACAGCCACTCTGTGTTATGGCTCCATCATTTGAACAGATACCCTGTGTGGTACATTCGTTTTAAAGGTTTCAGTCTGTGTTTGGCTGGCGCTGTTGCTCTGAGGAAGGTAACACATTATGGTGGGAAAGCACAGTAGAGTAAGCCTGCTAATCCCATGGCTGGGAGCAAAGGAACAGGGAAGAGATTGACCTCCCAGTGTCCTTTGGGGCATTACCTTAAGGGCTGAAAACCTTTAGAGTATTCCTTTTAATGCTTCCCCCAGCTACCAGCTATGACTGAGGACCAGGAAACATTTATACAACAGATCTATCTACCTACTCTCTGTCTGTCTGTCTGTCTGTCTGTCTGTCTGTCTGTCTGTCTGTCATCTATCTATCCATCCATCCATCTATCTCTGTTTATTGTTTTTTTTTGAGACAGGGTTCTCTGTCTATCCTGGAACTTGCTCTGTAGACCAGGCTGGCCTCAAACTCATGGAGACCAATCTCTGCGGCCAGAATGCTGGGATTAAAGGTGTGTACTACCATTGGCAGGCTTTTTAAAAAATTCATTGACAGGGTCTTGCTGTATAGCAAAGACTGGCTCAAACACATTATTCTCCAGTCTCAGGCTCCTGCGTACTTTACAGGTGTGTCACCACACCCTGCTGACTAGATTCTACAGTCTGCCAATACATGGAACTTTTGTGTAATTTTCCATGTTTGGTTTATTAATAGTCTTTAAAAGCATATATAATCTGTAAATAAACACATCTGTTGTTTTGTAAATGTCACTAATTGTTTCTCGGTTCTAGAACATCCGGTTGGGTTTTCTTATAGAGAACAACCAAGTCACTGGTAAAATTTCTTGGATATGTTATTTATGTGATGACTTCTGAACTGCCTCATTTTTCCTCTACACTTTTTTTTAACTTTTAAACATTCTTTTTATTTATTCTTTGTGTCTTTCACATCATGCATCTCTATCCCATTCATTTCCCATCTCTCTGGATCAACCCTCTGCCCTTGCACTGCCCTCCCTGCCAGATAAAATTTAAGAGAAAAAAGAAAAAAGAAAAGAAAAGTGGGGGGAGGGGAATCTTGTCATGGAAGCTGTAGTGTGACACAGTGAGCCATGCAGTAAACCCTTTTGTCCGTGTGTCTTTACTTGTAAGTGTTCATTGCAAAGTCATTGGTCTGGTTTGAGGCCTCTGGTTTCTGCTACACTATTGATGCTGGGCCCTCACTGGGACTCCTTTTGGTTACCTGCTGTTGCCCTGTATTGTGGAAATCCTGCAGCCTCTTTGTGTGCTACTGCAGGTCACAGATGGGGTGGACATTGGAGTGGGTCAACCCATAACCTGGCTCCTTTCCCCCATCCCCCTTGCCATCCACATGCAAGGTAAGCATGATGCTGTCAAGGCAAACCTGGAGCCTGTTTTGTTTTTTTGTTTTTTGTTTTTTGGGTTTTTTGTTTCAGCCTGTTTTGTGTTTTTTGGTTTTTGGTTTTTGGTTTTTTTGTTTTGTTTTTTGTTTTTCCTCTTGAGGACCACTTTCTGTGGCACTTGGCTCTTCTCTGCCCAGGATTCTTATCAAGGAAGTTTCAAACCAGAAGGACAGAGAGGACTCAGGCTGTCAACTCCCTGGTCTGCCATTCGTTCTCTGTAGGCTAGAGTCTTGGCTCTGGCTCCTGGCTGCCATGATCCTGGCTGCCATGATAGTTTTGAAGTCTAATCCCACAGACTCAAGCTCCTACACCTTTATCCATACTGAGAGCTGTGTCTAGCTTCTGAGTTACCTAGAGCCATGATAGAGAGATCAATGGCTGTTGCATTTCCTAAGTTTGTATTCTTTCTAGAAATTTGTCCCTTACCTTTGGCTGTTTTGATAGATCTATGTTTTTCTAATAAATGCTGCTTATACTCTAGCTTTCCTAACTGTTCTTATCAGGGATGTTTATCTACTGTGTCTACTCCACTATGGCAGGAATCACAATTCAGGAATGACCTTTCTCCTTTGTTGGAGGAAGCCTAATCTGTGAGGGAGCTCCAAAGTCAAGTTGAAGATGGAGCTCATTCCCTGTGTGCTGACACACCTGCAGGACCATTGTGGAGACTTTAGAGCATGGTGTTGTAAGGAATCAGAGAGTAGCTCGAGGGGGGTGCACACATGGGACTCGTTTCACAGGGCCAGCCATGTGCTGCTGTGTTAGTGATTTGGATGTAGATTACAGGAGGCTTCCCTTTCTTATCATCTTGACTCTAACTTACAATACTGCTAAATGATGCTGAGGGATGGCTTAGTCCCAGCAAGAAAGAGGATGGAATGCTCATAAAGGTATGTTTAATTTTAAGTAAAAGGGAAAGATAAAAGGTATTCAACTCCTTCAGAGTGCTGATTATAATTCTTTTTTCTTTTCTTTTTATCCTATACTGTGGTTTAAGTCTCTTAAAATGGTTAGTGTTCTTAGTTTCTGGTGCTAAAAACAGGCATGAACTGAGAAGGCCATACAGCTTTATCATAGGGGAATATTGCTAGATTTTATTTTCTTTCCTTCAGTCTTATTGGTGGGGTATTTATTTCCTGGTGTCTCGGGGCTTCTCAAAAGATTAAGATCTGAGAGTGTGAAATTCTCTTTCCTGGTTTGCCTACACTACCCTTATCCAAGAAAACGTTTCCCAAATCTCATGTGAATTATTTAAAGCAATATATATTTAAATCTGTAAATTTTGAGGGTTATTAATTTCTGAAAGGACATAATCATTTTTGCAGATCATTTTGAAGAGTGTCAACTATGACTTTTGCACGAGAGGCTCATGTTAGCATAGAAATTCCAAGGCAGAGACGTGCACAGGGGCTTCTGAGGGCAAACTGGACTCTGGGAGACAGCTTGCCAATGTTGAGCTTCATGGAACATGTTATAGCTCGAGAGACGCAACCCGATGTATGAGAAACTGTGTAGGCCACATGTCCCTCCACAGGCTTGCAAAATTCCTCCTTTCTTGCCAAAGAAACCTAGATCTGACATTTTTCTTCCAATAGGTATTTTATATAGGAATGCACAGATAAATCTCTTTGCCAAAGTAAAGGGCTGTCAATGCCAATGCATTTTGCTGAGCTGCAGTCTTCCTCTCCTGCTTAACAAGACCAAATGCATGGAGATTCATGAAAATAAACCTCACATTTTCAAGCTTATTTTTAGTCACAGAAGGTGAAATCTGTTGCCAGAAGAGACCCAGATCTAGTAAATGCGATAGGTGGTGATGGGCACGTGTGGTGACTTGGATGAACTTCATTACCCAGTTCTGCTTGGATGTGCCGGCTACAGGCTATAGTTTACAAACACACACACACACACACTTATATTTGTGTATTTGTATATATGTGTATGCATACACACATGTATGTATGAATGAATCCACCAGGCCAAGGCTCAGTGGTCAGTAGTTTGACAAGATGCCTTAATGTTCTTCATAGTGACAGGATGGGGCAATACCTGATGACTGGATTGGGGGTCTCTAGGAAATGAGTAGCTCCAATGTCTTAGCTGTCAAGTATGGGGTATGTGTAAGCATGTCTGATGAACTCTGATGCTTTCCTAAGAAGAATTTACATAGGAGTTAGACAACCTGCCCATGGTCCTCACTCTGCCAGTTAACCAGAGAGAAACATGGGTCCTCCATGTTGCTATCCAACTTATAGGGTAAATATGGAGAACCTTTTCGATTTATAAGTGTTTAGCCTCTTGGTAGTGTCATAGTGATACATATTCAATAGAAACTGTACTTAAATTTTTGAATCCTTAACTGATTTTGGACTGGCAGTATGTGGCATAAAACTCTGTTTGTTCTTAGCAGCAGTGGGCACAGCTCTTAGTCTGCCCCATGGACACCAGGGAAACAGCAGATACTCAATAAGGAACCATGGGGCTAAGCTGGGCTGTTTGGAAAGCGCTTTCTCAGTTGATGGGTTTATCTTGATGTGGCCCCTTTAAGTCAAAGAGCATCTGTATAGGTAACTGGTGACGAATTATTCTGTAAGATGGCTTCTGGACACCACTAGGCTGCTGTTTTGGTCAATATCCCACAGCACTACTGTTTACACTCAATATATTTTCATCCAGCACATTCATTCATGTATTTCTAGTGTTCACTTATAAAGCTTGTTGAATGAATGAATGACTTTTTATAGACAGTACACTGAGTGACATTTGATCTTCTCAAGGTCTTGGTTATGCATTTCATGTGTGTGTAGTTGTATTGGTCATATTCTGCTCCACCAAGGCAGGCAAATTTTCAGCATCTAGCAGATGTGGCGAGAAGATGAGGTGATCCCAGGCCAGGAGGGAAGATCACAGAAACTCAGGCAGTAGTGCCAAGGCTCTTGCATCAGATGGGATTCCTTATTCTTGCCCCATCTGAGGTTTCTTTCTTGTGGTTTGGCTCAGCCTCCAATTCTTGGGTCCACTAGTTCACTATCAAGTATAAGTATATTTCACCTGGATGACCTTCTTAGTGGCCCCGGGGGGTGGCTTCAGCTATAAGCACAGGTGATCCTTTATTACTTACATATAATATGTATGTCAGTGTTGTGTGTATCTCAGGAAGGAAGAGCTCATCTATAGTAGTTAGTAGGTGAAGTGGGTGGGTTCTAGTCTCATGTCAGCCTTGTGTGGACTTTATGCTTCTAGGACAGTCACTGGGTCTCTGAAAACTTGATGATTTCAGACTCTGGCAGGGTGTTAACCCATGTGACCTGGTTCACAGGACTATCAGGAACACTGAATGTGCTAGCATGGAGCTGGGCGTGATGGTGCATCCTAGTACTCTGGAGGCAGAGGCAGGCAGATCTCTGTGAGTTCAAGCCCAGCCTGGTCTACAGAG
>LOJH01008833.1:3856-23115 GCA_001685095.1 Ellobius talpinus
GTGTGTGTGTGTGTGTGTGTGTGTGTGTGTGTGTGTGTGTGTGTATGTCCCAATATCATGTACTCATACACAAATGTATTATTAAATAAGAATTTAAAGAAAGATATGGTGAGTCTGAGTCTTGATTCTGCCCTGGATTGATGATTTAGCAAGAATTTATGTTGGGGCTTAGTACCATATTTCCATTTGAAAAATGGGGAGTTTTCAAGGTGTGTGTGAAAGCCACATGATTTAAGGCCTGTCAGGCAGTGGGTACTTGCTGTATGCTGGCCTGCTCCTTCCTTTCCCTTCTTTCTTCCTTTGCTTTCCCCTACCATTCTTCTGCTTTCTATGACTGAAACAAATACTTAATCTAAGCAACTAATAAAGAGCAAAGAGTTACTTGGTCTCACTGTTTGGGTTCAGTCCAGAATGGAAGACTCCATTGCTCCCCTGCATGTGCTGAGGTAGCAAATCAACAGTCTCAGCAAGGGGCAGAGTGAAACTGTGGAGCTCAAAGCCCAGAAAGAGGAGGTGGTGAAGAGAGGAGATAAAGGAGGAGAGAGAGGAGAAGAAGGGGAGAGAGGAGGAGGAGGGAGGAGAGGAGAGAAAGGAGAGGGAGATAGAAGAGGGGGAAAGGAGGAGAGAGGAGAGAAAGTAGGACTAGGAGAGAGAGAAAAATGGAGACAGACACATAGATACATATTAGATAGTCTGTAGTTTGATTACCCACAACTACCTGGGATGTTCCTCCTAGGCCCCACATTTTAAAGCCTCCTGCACCCCGCCCAGTAGCACCATGGATCTGAAGTGTTTCCCCAAAGATCCACAAGTTTAAAGCTCGGCCCCATCTTGACACTTCTGGGAGGGCTGAAAACCTACAACGGTGTCTACTTTTTTGAGGTTGGGACAGGTGCTGTCATCTACAAAGTTCATGACTAAGAACCAAGCAATGGAGTTACATAACAAAAGCAATAAAAAAAATTCCCGATGCTTTAAGTAAGTTCTTCTTTGTAGTTGGGCTGAATTCATAGCTGTCCTTGGTCACATGTGGTCCAAAGGCATTGAGTTGGACACACCTGCTAGGTAGGCCTAAGGGAGGTTTTCAGGTCTGGGGGGGACTGTGTCCTTGAAGGTTAGTAGAATCATTGACTCTTTTTCTTTTTCTATTTTGCATTCTAGACAGGAGATAAAGTATTTTCTCCATCATGTATTCCAGTCCTGATGTGTTGCTTAGTAACAGACTCCAAAGCAATGAATCCAGCTGAACATGGACAGACGCGCCTAAAAACCTGTGCCCAAATAGATCTTTTCTTTTAAAAAATAATTTATTTTTATTATGTTTTAAAATTGTGTGTGTGTGTGTGTGTAGCTATGTATGTAGCTGGAGCTGACATTACAGGCAGGCATGAGTCACCTAGTGTAGGCAGAAGAACAGTATGCACTCTTACCCACTGGGCCATCTTTCCAACCCTAAATCATTTTCTTCTCTAAATGGACTGCCTCAGGTGTTTTATTACAGTAATGAAAAGCTGACTAATATAGTGACCAGTGAAAGTAACAGTGAGTGGGGGAAGGCAACCTGCCTGTCAATCATATGGATCAACAATGCGGGTCAGAGTTCAGAAAAGAGCACAGCTGGGACAGTGCAACTCTGGCCCACGATGACTAGGGCTGGGGCTGCTGAGCCAAAGGAATCACCTTCTGGAACTCATCTTAGGTCTCACGCTGGTAAGTGATCAGGGCGTGATGGATGTGGGAGGGGGTCTTGTGAGACTGCTGGTCAGACGCTATGCCTGATCTTAGTCTCACACTCCCTCCTCGGCCACCCGAACAGGGTGTGAGCTGTGGGGGTTCAGCCTTCAAGAGCACACCTTGGAAATGTAGGTGGCAGTGTGCGGGACGGAGTGGAAGATGCCAGTCTGAGATGGCGACTCAGGTGGTAAAGCGCTTGCCTTTTCAGTGCCCGGACCTGAGTTTGGATCCTCAGGTCAGAGCCCACATGTAAAGCCAGAATCAATGTGTATACCTGTGTGTTTCCGTGATGGTGAGACAGGCTCGAAGCTAGAGGACCAGCCAACTTGGCCTATTTGACCAAGTTCCAGGGTAGAGTCTATTTCAAATAAAAGATGGCAGGCGCCTGAGGACAGAGACCCACAGCTGTCCTCTGATCTCCACAGGTGACTGTACACTTGTGCACCCATACACACATTTGGACACATGCGAACACACACACACACACACCCCCTACATATTTGTACTGCATACCTATGCAATACAGCTCTGAGAGGTGAAGTCAGGGGTTCCTGTGTTCCGACAGGCTCCTTGACCTCATAGCAGGCAGCTGTGCACCAAGACTATGCAGGTAAATGGGGCGAGGTGCTCCCCACCAGGCCCTCTGGCGCCAGGCCTAAAGGATGTCCCAAATTGCCCTGCAGCTGCCTCCCCAAAACATTTCCGACACTCATCAGTCCTAACAAGCTCTCTGCACCGACTTGCCCTCCCCAATGCGCCGTTTCTCATTGCCAAGTGTAATTAATGTGAGGCATTGACTTAGGGCACAGCTAACAAGCACATATTAATTCTGAAAAGTCAGGATCTCTCCCTGGAAATGAGTTGCTGACGATGAACTACCACTGGAGTTTAAAAGTGCAGGAAAGGGAGGAGGTAATTATGGGCTGGCAAGGCCTTGCTGGTCTGAGCTTCTGCCCTCTGGAAATGCCCCGACAGTGAGTGATGATGGGCCCCGGACTCCAGGAGGGGTGCTGAGAGTCTCCCCGGTACTGTCTCCTTGATGCTCAGTGCTCTCCCTCCCCAGAGAGTGTTTTGCTTTCAGCCTGTCTCTTCATTTGGAACTTGAGCTATGCCCTACCTAATTTCTTTCCCCATTGGGTATTTATGGGCCTACCTCAGATGCTTTACGGTCATTCATTGGGCAGCCTTGGGCAAATGGGTGGCAGACTGGCATTTGTCCTTTGTTCTAGCTCCTAAAGCTGGCCTTTCCTTCAGAACTGTTTCCAGAAGCCCCATTCCTCAGCAAGCCCCCTTCCTGACTCTCTCCCCAGTGGGAAGAGGGGACCCTTCACCTTCCTGCATGGGGGATAGACACAGAAAAGGAGCTTTCTCCAGCATGATGGTGGGTTGCCATGGGGTTGCTTACTTCCTTGTGGGACTCCCTTCTGTCTACCACCCTCTCTTTTGGTCTGGAAAGCCCGGGGGAGAATCAGAATTGGGCTAGGGACCATCAGCCTCTGATTCTTTCCATTTGTTTCCTTTCAAATTTTTATTTAGTATTATTGCAGTTGTGTGCATGTCTGTCTGTTTGTCTGTGTCTGTGTGTGGGAGCATCTGTCTGTATGTCATGCCTGAGTATGCTTGTGGGAGTCAGTTTTCTCTTCTCACCACACATGTCCTGCCCAGGGGACTGAACTCGGATCACCAGTCTTGAGTTGCAAGTTGTTTTCCCTGCTGGGCCACCTTGCCTTGTGGTCCTGCTGATGGAGCTAGGTTCAGCCCCTGCTCTGGTTCTTTTTAGCTTTGCTAAGTTTGGACAAGCCACACCAGCTTGTTGATCTTCAGCAACTCACTGGCAATTTGGGGTTGTAATCCTCCCTCTGAATTACAGGGGGATGAATGTACGGGCAGGCATGCCAAGCTTCCCGGCTGCCCCAAGAACCAGCACAGCAGCGGCTGACTCTCCCCACCCCTAGCTTCCTTCTTGAGCCCCTGTTTTATATGCTCTATGCACTCCAGGAGCACCCTGGGCCACCCCAACACTCATGCTTCTTGGGATATGTGAGGAAGTCACCACACACCTCTGTTTGGAAACTCATTTTGTGGTTTCCCCTGTTATTTCTCGAACCCCGGCGTCCTCCTCCCCACCTTTTTCCTTTCATGTCATCCCAAATCCAGTCCTTCACCTTCACCTTTTCTGGTTATGGACCACCACCCTCAGAGGACGGTCAATACCCCATTACAGGACCTGTGGAAGTCCCTTTATGCTGACAGAGCTGGGTGACTCCCCATTTGGCCTCTTCTGTGCCTAAACAGCCCCTTCAGCTGAGGGAAAGGACGGCTGTCTTTGCAGTCACCTCATCCCTACCTTCTCTCCCCAGCCACTCTCCAAGATGGCTCTTTGACTTGGGTGTTGCTACCAGGGTCTCCTGTAACATAATGTCCAGGTTCTTTGTACTTCAAACAAGGACCTGGATGCAACAAAGATAATTAGAGAAAGTGTTTATTTATTTCTGTGTATACATGTGTCTGGGTAATTGTATGTTATGTGTGTGCACATGCTTACGGAGGCATTAGATCCCGCAGAGCTGAGACAACAGGTGATTGTGAGCAGCCTGCTGTGTGTGTGTGTGTGTGTGTGTGTGTGTGTGTGTGTGTGTGTGAAGGGACTTAACTTGGGTCTTCTATAAGAGTAATAAATGCTCTTAACTGAAGAGCCATTTCTCCAGCCCCAAAGTATAAATTTATTGAAAGCGAGAATAAAAAGGTAGATACGCTCCACAGGGCAAGAGCAGTTTGGGCATACACATTTTCCTAAAGCAGAGGCTTTTTATTACAAAAGGTTTGATGGCTAATATTATAAACTTCAGGATCTGGACTCATTAAAGGCTAAGACTCACACAGATGTATCTTTGAGGGCTTGTCCCGACTGAGTTAACTGCTGTAGGACACTGGGCTCTTGCATGGAACAAAGTGAGCTGAGCCCAGCATTCATCTCTCAGCTTCCACACGCACATCAGCCCCAGCTCTTGCCATCATGCCTTCTCTGTCACGCTGGGCTATGACAAGAGAAGAAAGTCCTCAAGAAACTTTCCTTCCTGAAGTTGCTGTTACCAGGCATTTTTGTCACAGTGACAAGAAGAGTAGTTCTGAAGGGGAGGGAGGAGGTCCCAAAGGTATAGACTTCTCTTTGGTTGTTGTGGGGGACTGACCATCGTTATTGGGGGAGGGATCTGTACAATGCTTTGGGTGTTTGGAGAAGTCTGTGGGTCCGGGGTGGGGGAGTGCTGGGTCCCAGAATTAACCTTCTTAGATTAATAACTGTGCATGTTTAGACCCTCACTCTCCTCTGGCCTCAGCCAGAAAAGGCCCAGTCAGGTGACTTCTAAATGGAGACGGCGTTTGTTCATTTCCCGGCCAATCAGATCCAAATAATCACACAAGACTATATTAGTTACAACAGTGTTTGGCCGATGGCTCAAGCATCTTTCTAGCTACCTCTTACATCTTAAATCAACCCATTTTTATTAATCTGTATATTGCCACGAGGCTGTGGCTTCCCAGTAAGGTTCTGGCGTCTGTCTCCTTTGGCAGCTACTTGGAGCCTCCCTGACTCTGCCTTCTTTTTCCCTGCATTCAGTTTAGTTTTTCTGCTTAGGTATATTCTGCCCTGCCATAGCCCAAACAACTTCTTTCTTAACCAATAGTAATAAAACACTTTCACAGCATAGAGAGGGGAATCCCACATCAGTTATTGATCATTGACCTGCTTTCCATGAGGACTTCTAAAGGTTTCTGGCAGCGGAGAGAGGGGAGCATTTTGCTGTTGTTCTTGTTACTAAAGTTACTCACTTTCCCATTTTTTGAAGCTTCCTACTCCTAACATGACCAATCATGCTTTACCTGGATACCCTGACAATCCTTCCTTGACAGCTCTTAAGGCGATTCCTTAACCTCCCTCTATAAGCCTTGCTGTCCATTGGTGGAAACACCATTAAAGTTAGGTTTAAAGGCTTTGGAGATAGCTCAGTCAATAAAGTGCCTGCTTTGCAAGCACAGGAACCTGAGTTTTATTTCCAGAAGTCACGAAAAAAAAAAAAAAAGAAAGCCAGGCTTGGTGGTGCATGCCTGAATTCCCAGCTACAACAAGAAGGGAGGCAGAGAGACAAGCAGATTCCCAGAGCTCCCTGGCCAGCTGTCCTAGTCTGCTTGGTGAAGTTCCAGGCCACTGAGAGACCCCATTATCAAACAAAAGGTGTGAAGCACCCAAAGAATCACAACCAAGGCTGTCCTCTGACCTTCACGCACATGTGTGCACATCTACACAGGCACCCCGCCCTCCCAAGATGGGTTCAAGTTCAACACACAATTTCCAACCCCCCAAGCAAGAAGTTGAACACACTGTCTCCAAACTGATAACCTCTGAGTTAGTGACAGCACGGATCTGGGATCCTAGCCAAGGCTGGACAGGGGTCTCCCACAGAGTAGCCTCGGGGTCCTGTAGGCCCTGGGACTTTGGCTGCATGTTTAAGAGTCCAAGGCAAGTGGGTTGTCTCCATTCCTCTTCTCACCCTGGCCTCCATTCTGAGGACACAGGGGATGGGAATCTGGTCACTCATTCTCTTCACTCTGTTGCTTTAATAGCTATCAGATGGGAACTTTGGTTCCTTTATTAAATGAAGCTGGATGTCACCCTGATAACTACTGTGCCACATGGTGGAAACTTCTGGCCTGAAGTCAGCTTCTGCTTCTGTCGCTTAACTGCTTCTCTATCTCAGATCCAGTTTGAATGGGGTGTTCTCAGGAAAGGTAGCCCTCCAAGCCCCCCTCAAATCCACCAGCAACTAATTTGATACAGAAAGCATCTTGAGGCTTAATTTGAAATTTGGAGAGTGGCTCAGACCAAGCTTTTGGGAGACTGAATTTCATCAATTATTTTGAAAACTAAGTAGGCACGGTGTTGAATTCAGCCTACTGAGATTGTAGTCTGTGTGTCAGCGGGCTCTCATTCCCATGTCTTGAAAATGCCAGCCCGCCAGTCTTATCTTTCTTCTCTTGGGATAATTCAAATCTCACCTCTTGGCTGAGGAAATGGCAGAGCCATGGCTACTACTCTATGATACTTGGCCCTCTGTTGGTCTCCAGAGAGCATCAGAGAACTGGCTCAGGGGTGAAGATATTTCTCCCTGACAACATCAGGGCCATTTGGAGGCAATCAAATGTGTTAGTTACTTTTCTCATTGCTGCGACCAGATACCTGACAAGAAGCAAGTTAAGAAGGAATGAGTTTATTTTGGCTCATGGTTAGAAGGGATACAGTTTGCCATGGCAGGGAAGGCATGGTAGCAGGATGCAGGACAGCTGGTCACATGGCATCCACAGTCAGGTAGCAGAGAGAAATAAATGCTGGTGCTCACCCTTTATTGTTTTTAGTCAGCTCTGGACCTCAGACTATGGAATGGTGCCACTCACATTCAGGGTTGACCTTCCCATTTTAATTAAATCTAGTCTGGAAAATCCTTCACATATATACCTAGAGATTTGTTTCCATGGTGAGTCTAGATCCTGTCAAGTATACATTCCATTTGAGCATACCAAATCTCAAATATGCCCTGGGGACCAGGCACAATGGTTGAAGTTCTGAGCCTCATTTTCTCTTTACTCATGACTCTGTTGAAAAAACCGCTACCAGGCCTGGAAAGATGGCACAGGAGTTAAAAATGCAAGCTGCTCTTGCCAAGGACCTGAGTTTGGTTCCTTGCATCCACTTTGGGTGGTACACACCACTTAGAACTCCAGCTCCATGGGATATGACATCTTCTAGCCTCCAAGGGAACCTGCACACATGAGCACACATTCATAAATTTAAAGAAAGTAGCCAGGCGGTGGTGGCACATGCTTTTAATCCCAATACTCAGGAGGGAAAGACAGGGGGATCTCTGTGAGTTCAAGGCCAGCCTGGTCTACAGACTGAGTTCCAGAATAGGCTTCAAAGTTACTGAGCCCCTGTCTTGAAAAACCAAAAATTTTTTAAAGTTAAAAATAAAACCCACTGCTGTTCAGACCTTTTAGATAATGGCAGAAGCTCTGTGGAGGTGACTTGTATGTGTTGGAGGACTCTGGGCCTGTGTGGTGCTGACTTCCATGAGAGATTAGCATTTCTAGGAAGAAGGGAGCAGAGATGAGATCGGGCAAGGGGATCAGACAATTGCCGTGAAGGTCCAATGAAGTCTTGGCCAAATTGAGAGGATCTTCTCACAAGGAAATCTCATTCTGGATTGCAGTGACCAAGCTTTATCTCCACTTCTCATTCCAATGCCTTTGCTCCAGAAAGGGTGTCCCCACACACATGGAGTCTGGGTAGTGCCAGTCTTAATCTACCACACACAGATGGAGTCCAGGTAACATTTTATTTTATTTTAGTGTCCATGTATGCATGTGTGCATATGCGTATGTGCAGGCATCTGCTTACGGAGGGCAGAGGATTACCTTGAATGTCATTCCATGGGCACCACCCACCTTTTTCTTTGAGACAGGATCTCTTTCTGGGACCTGGAACTTACAATGTAAGCTATGCTAGCTGCTTACTGAACCCCAGGGAACCTCCCTTCTCTGCTGCCTCAGTGCTAGGATTAGAAACCACCACACCTGGCTTTTTATTTATTTATTTTACATGGGTTCTGGGCATCAAACTCAGATCCTTGTGCCTCCAAGGCAAGCATTTTATCAATGGAACCATCTCTCAGGCCCTCATCCAACCTTTTAAATGCTGGGCCCACATTCACTCTAGGCTCTGTTCTACTTCCTAGGACACAGAGTCTCCCGGGAATGGGGTTGAAGCTCCCCACTGGTGGGGAACTACATAACAAGGTGACTGTGCTTTTTTTCCTTTTGTACCCCAGGTGGGAAGACAGCACAGATCAATTTGGGTTGTTCTGACAGGGCTAAAGAGGGCATTTTGAGGCTCCAGAGCTCCTATGGGCTAAACTGCTAGTTAATTGGCAACTTCACACAACCTAGATTCACTTAGCAAAGGCATTATTTAAGTTGGATTGACCTGTGGGCATGTCTTTGAATTAATTAAGTTAATTGATGTGAGAAGACCCAACCCACTGTGGGTGGTGCTATTCCTCATGAAGGTGGACCAGAACTGTATGAGAGGAGAAATTGAGCCCAGCACAAGTAAGTAGGCATTCGTGTGTGTGTGTGTGTGTGTGTGTGTATGTGTGTACTCCTCTGAGTGGGTAGGTGGGTATACACCCTTGTGTGCACATGTGTAAACCCAGAGCATAACCTCAGGCCAAGGCAAGGTCCACTTTCCTTTCTGAGACAGGTTGGTCTACCTGGCCACTGAGCACGGGGAATCTGCCAGGGTTCACCTTCTCAACACAACTGGGTGTCAACAGGACTGGCTTCATTTTTGTTTATTTGTTGATTTTTAAACATGCATGTGATCCCTGATGTTATGGATTTGAGAAGATTAGGAGCCCAGCCTCCAGGTACACTGCCCTATTGTTAGCCTCACGACAGGCAGGTGAGGGATTGTGTTAATTAGGTTTACAGCCTTGGGAAGGCCCACACTGAAAGTAGTGGAACCATTTCCTGGGCTGAGGTCCTAGACCACAGAAAAGAGGAGACTGCGAGCTGAGCACAGCTTCCATCTCTCTCTGCTTCTTGACTGAGCAGATGCCGGCTGCTCCTGCTGCCCTAACTTCCCTGCTGTGGACTGTGCCCTTGAACTGAGAGCTAAATAAAATGAAGCCTTTTCCTTTGCATTGCTTCTGCAAGGGTGTTCGATGGATAGTCTTTTGTGTGTGTTCATCTTGACTTCCCTGCAATGGGAAAGGAAGCTAAGACAATGGATTCTGGGGACTGTACTCAGGCCCTGTGCTTTCATGGCCAGCACTTTGGCAGGGGAAGTCTCTCCTCCTTGCTCATTCACCTCTGTGCATACCCTGCCCTCCTCTCCTCCGGTGGATGAAGGAAAAGTTCTCTGTGTCTGAAGCTAAGGCCAGCACCACACCCAGCAGGCTCACCACAGTGGAGGGAGGGGACTTCTCATCCCCTTTAGGAGCTCTCAGAGGTCACTACAAACCACTTCTGGTCACTGTCCAAACTGAAGAACATTCCTGCTTCTTCCAGGTCATTATTAAGAATTTTATAGGATCATACAACACAGTCTTCTGCCTCACATACCGATCTAAAGTCCCAGAGAAAAACTCATCTCTGAGTATTGGGCCATAAATTATATGAGGTACATTTCATTATAAAGTATGATTCTCTCATCCTTTATGAATGTTCTGCATCCCCCCCTGGGGCTTGTAATGTATACTGACATCTTACTTTCTTCCAAGAAACATTCCCCCGTATTGTTTAGTATGGGGCCTTGCGGGGCAAACAGATCCTCCTCTGGAAGATGAAGGCAGTTGGCTGGGATTTAACGGGCATGCAGTGCTACATCTATGCCTGGGCTCCAGGGAGCTCACATACAGTCTTTAGAAAAACCAGGGAAGTAAACATAGATGGGGAAGGGGGCTTTGTAAACAGCATAAATGCATAATTGCTAAGGCTTGAAAAAACTCAGAAGGCAAATGATACTACAGGCAGAGAGAGAATGCGTATTTTCTAGCAAGTCGGGCCTCATTATGTCTGATGTTTAACTTTCCATGCTTTCCTGGGTTTGTCCATCACTCCCTGGCACCATCCAATGCTTCCTATGGTAATTCGTTTTCCTTAAAGTGAAGATGCAGGGGCTGAGGAGATGGCTCAGTGGGCAGTAAAGTGCTTGCTTTGTAAGCATGAATTTCTGAGTCAGATCTCCAGGACCCAAGTAAACAGCGAGGGAGTTAGGGCATGCATTTGGGATCCCAGTGCTGGGGAGGCAGAGATGGTTAGGTTTGCTGGCCAGCCAGCCTAGCTGAGTTGGCAAACCCCAGGTCCCAGAGAGAGACCCTACCTCAAAATACAAGGTGAAGGGGCAACAGAAATGCACAAAAAATTGTAAAGAAAATAATTCTTAAAATAAGGTAAAGGTTATCTGAGAAATGACACTCAAAGCTAGTTTGTGGTCACCATATACATGCATAATCACATGCACATATGAACACACACGCATGCACACACACACACACACGGGGAGGGGCAAGAATAGGTGAAAAGTCAAGCAAATTAGAAAAGGCCATAGGGCCTCTCTGCCCTCTTTTCAATTAGCAAAGCCAGCTGTAGCAGCCACAGCCGAACCTGGGAGTACTTGGCTTCTCAAATGCTTCAGTGTTACCTTGAGAAGATCAGAAGCCCCAGCTCATCAAATTGAACTCAGCTGAAGGCCGCTCCCTGTCTTTGGAGTGCTACTAAACAATCTGCCAATTATTTAAATTAAACCCAAACCCGGCCCCTTCCACATCTGCACGCAAAATGCTTAAATTCCAAGCGCAACTTTACTGGCATAAGAAAATAATAAGGGGAGTTCAATTTGTGTCAGCATGGCTCAGGAAAATAAGATATCATGTCTTGCTGTCTGCTTGATGTCAGCTTCTCAGATGCAAGCCTTAATGTCTCATCCTAGACTGTCCACACCAGGGCCTGCCAAACCTCGAAGTTCAGCCAGAGTTCACGGTGCTACTACCAAATAGCTTTTCTTTCTCCTTTCTCAGTCGTTAGGAGCCCTTTGCTTTATATTGTGCACACGTGATGCATTTACCTCTTAAAACATATATAACTCTATTATCTGCCTCTGTTCTTGGGGAACCCTGTAAAATCCCTTCCTGCGACTAGCTGCTTCCACGGCTCACAGTTCCTTAGCTTCTTGACTTCCACTGCAGACAATGGGCTCTGTCTGGACTGTGTGGTCGGCACACAGAGAAAATCTGCAATATGTAAGAGAAGTTGAATAACAGCAACAAAGTCTGTCTTCTGAAAACAGATATAGTGGAGAGGAAATAACACAGAGCCTGGTCACTTACTCACCAGGACAGTTTCCAAAAGACTTTCTCAAACCCGACATGGTGGCACGCACGTTTAATGCCAGCACTTGGGAGGCAGAGTTTGAGGCCAGCCTGGTCTACATAGAAAGTTTCAGGCCAGCCAGGATTACATAGAGTAAAACTAACAAACAAGTCCCCCAAATGTTTTCTCAGCTCTGCTTCCCATCTAAGCTTGAGGTTTGCTGAGGGTGGGTGCGAAGAACCCACCCTAAGATTGGTACCCAGCCCCTGGAAGTTGGGGTTTGGGAGAGGCAGAAGGTCCCAGGCTCAAGGGTCAGTGTGCTCTTCCCTTTAGGGGGGAAGTAGGGATTGCCAATAGGGCCATTTTTTCCCTAATCTTCATTCTTTTTTATTTCCCCCCTTTTCTTCTAGGGTTTCCCCCCCCGAACAGGGCTTCTCTGTAGCTTTGGAGCCTGTCCTGGAACTCGCCCTCATTCTTGAGTCTTGATTGACTTTACATGGTGACCACTGTCATTCCCCCCACTGAAGCTGTCTGTGCACCGGCACTTGGTCACCATTTCAGTGCCACAAGATGATGTATCAATTTAGAGTCCTGGCATGGCCAGAGAGCTAGAATTTCACTCTCCAGCAGACATGCAGCTTTAGTAGGTGTGTAAAGACGAGGGCACTAAAGCCTTTGATCCAGTGCAGTCTCTAAGACTGTCTTTTCTTGAATGCCATTTAACTAGGTCTGCCTTCAGCATATTCCCTACAAACACAAGCTCTCTTTCCCCTTCTTTCCCCTTCTCTTCCCTGCCCCACTCCCCCTTCATCTCTCTCCTTCCCTTCTCCTTCCTCTCTCTCCCTTCCCCTCCCATCACTTCCCTGCCCTTTCTTTCCCTTCCTCCATCTTTTATCCTCCCCTCTCATTTCTTTTCCATCCCTTCTCTTCTTCCTCCTCCTTCTTTTTCTCTTATTTATTTGTTTATTTTTGGGCTCCAGTCTCGCTATGCTGCCCTGGCTAGCCTTGAACTGTTGGACTCAGGTACTAATTCACCTTCCTCAGTCAGTGTAGCCAGAACTGCTTGGCCGCTTGGTCTTCTTCAGAGGTGTCAGGACTCAGAGTAGCTGTGTGGAAGGAAATACATGCTTCCGCTACATGATGGAAATTGGAACAGTGCGGGTATGGGAAAGCTCCACCCAATGGGAGACTGAAAAATCTTCAAAACTCACAATGGCCTTCTTACCATCACAATTCTCTGCAAAACAATGAAAAGAGTGGTGAAATCACTGTTGAGGTAGGTCACAGATAATTATATAAACTATTTTAAAGAATGTATGTATGCATATCTGTGTGTATGTTTGTGTGTGTGGTGTGTGTGTGTGTGTGTGTGTGTTTGTGTGTTACGGAGACCAGAGGTCAATGCTGGGTATCTTCTTCAAACTCTCTGCCATTTTATTTATTTATTTATTTATTTATTTATTTATTTTTATTTATCTTGAGATAATCTCTCACTGAACCTGGGGCTCACCCACTGGCTGGACTGGCTGGCTAACAAAGCCCCAGAGAGCCTCTGGCCCCACCTTCTCAGGACTGGGCTTTCAGATACCTAATGCTACCCCTGGGTTTTTAATCAATGCCAGGGATTCCAATAGGTCCTCAGCAACTCACCCACTGAGCCATCTTTCCAGCCTGGTTATAACTATTATTATTAAGAAGCATGCTGTGTATCTAGCGTCTATTCAGAAGTTCTTGCTTCTGAGACTGAATCTCACTCTGTCCTGAGCTTTGATTCTCTTCCTTGAGCCTCCTAACTCCTGGGCTTACAGGCGTGTGCCGCCACTCCTGGCCCAGGAAACTCGAAAACACCTTTCAGTACTTGGCCTCCCATACCTGAGTTTGTCTTAATTAAGTAATCAGATGAAGCATCACAGATAAGCCGGGTCTGAACACAAGCAGCGAAGGAAAGAGATCCTAAGACACAGCCATTCCTGTCAGGTTCTGATGGCTTTTTATCTTTCATATCATAAAATAATTCATCTTAAACATTGCACTTAAAGAAACTGACTGCTGATTCATATTTGAGTTAATCTGGTATCAATTACTGGCCTGGATTTGGAAAACTCGAAGTCTGAGCAGATGAAATGCTTCAATACCTTAGATAGAGTCAGTTTCTGGATCCAGCCTGCAATGGCACGGTCAGAAAGTTTAAAATATTTCTGCCAGATTCAAAGACGAGCAAGATTAAAAATTCCCAAATGTGTATCCTGGATCCCCTCCAAAAACATTCCATCTTTATTCATTATTGGATATTGTCTTGATTAAAATTCCTGTTGGTTTGTCCTTGGTTAAGTAGTAATCTTGTAGCCCAGCATTTGGAATGTATTGGGATCATGTGACACGTGTGAGCCCAAATGAGTATAGAGAGATCTCTTTCACAAGTCAGCAAGGACGCTGGAGCAAGCAGTTCGAATTTCAGCAGGGCAGCTTTGGGCTGGGGGAGGGGTGGGGCTCTCTGCTCGGCATATTCTGCGCCACATGTGCGTCAGAAGGAGCTGTTCAAAGCCAAACAACTTTCCCGGTAACACCAAAGTCCCGAATCAAGGAAGATTTCTCTAGAGAACATGAGATCCTCCCCCTTCTCTCCCCTTTATCTCTCTGTTCTATTTCTAGCAGTTGCTAACTTCACCCAGTAACATGTGAAAAATGCACTCCACAATGGGAAGCAGATGACGGGGCCACCATCCTCTGAGTCACCCCCTTCTGTCCTCTGCATTCTTTTCAAGACTGGAGACTGATTCTGAGGAGGAGCTCAGAGGGGAATCCAAATGGGCCCCCTCTTGCAGCCATGAAAATGCTTGTGTGTGTGTTTGTGTGTGTGTGTGTGTGTGTACATGTGTGCCCATGATCATGTAGCAGCGGGTGGACAACCTCAGCTGCCCTTCCATCTCAGGTGCTGTCCACTTTGTTTCTTTGAGCCTGGGTTTCTCACTGGCCTGCAGCTCTCTGATTTGGCTGTCTGTCCAGTGGCTCCAGGGACCTGCCTGTCTCTGCCTCCCCAGCACTAGGATTTATAAGAAGACGTTACCATGCCTTGCTTTTTACAAGGGTGCTGGAGATCTAACCAGAGGCTCTCATGCTTACCAGGCAAGCGTGTCACCGGAAGAGCCATCGCCCACCCCCCACACAGAAGCTTTTGTGGTTCCCACAACCTGCTTGGCATTGGTCCCCAGGGATCCCGCTCGAGGCCCTGATGTTTGTAGAAGGCCAAGAAGAAAGTGGGAAGCTGTGCAACCCTGGAAGGCCCAGCTGGCCTTTTGTTTTATATTAATGAGCACAGAGAAATGAAGTCTGTTTCAGAGAGGGGAGGGGCAGAATACTGGCGAAGGTCTAGGTCCCCAGAGATGACAAAAGCTGTCAGCACCTCTCTTGTACTGGAAACATATCCGTCAGCTAGAAAAACTCATGAGGTGGAGTTGGAGCCAAGCTTTTTGGGATAGACTCAACTTTTGGGCAAGCTGTCGAGGAGTCAGCTCCTCTCTGTGTACCCGCTAGTATGGCCGGAAAGGCTACCACATGGGACTGGATGAGACTATGCTCCCACTGTCCCCAGTAACTGGATCGGAATCCTCTGGAACAAAGCATCAGGTTGCAGTAACAGTTTCAAAGAAGCCCATAGGCAATGCTTCATAGTGTGTGTGTGTGTGTGTGTGTGTGTGTGTGTGTATGTGTGTGTGTTTGTGTTTGTGTGTCTCTCTGTGTGTGTGTAGGCAGGCCAGAGGTCAGTGCCTGACATCCTCTTCAATTTCTCTCTACCTTATTGGTTGAGACAGGGTCTCTCCTTGAACCTGGAACTCAGAAATTTGTCTAGACTGGCTGACAGGGACCCGCTTGTCTCTGTGTACCAAATGCTGGGAGCACGGGCATGTATCTCCAAGCCCAACTTTTTATATGGATGAGGGGATCTGAGTACAGGTCCTCATGCTTGCAAGGCAAGGGCTTTACAAACTAGGTTATATCATCAGCCTGACACCTCTGAGCATTGTATGCCCCCAGCAAGCCGGTCTCCTTGGAATCTGGTCTGCCACTCCTGGAAATGAATGGATCAGATAACTTCCCAAGAGGCCCAGTCATAGGTGAGTCTTCATGGGTTTACACTAAACTTGGTATCAGCCTCTCATCCATGTGCAGAAACATCAATCAAGCCAGGACTCTGTGTGGCTAGTTAAGGGAAAGAACTGGAATGGTCAGGTTTTGTCTGCTTTTTTCAGAGCTGTATGACCAGTGCCCCATAACTGCACATACATATTTGAGAATGAGTGGATGAATAAATGAATAATATCAAAGACTGCAAATCAGAATCCATAATGCAATAGTGAAATGGGTTTTGAGCACATGAGCCGACAGACACAGTCAATATTTTAACACATATATTATACAGTCATATTTTAACTCATTGATCCTCTTCTCCTCTCTCTCCTTCCTTTCTCTTCCTTCTCCCTTTCTTTCCCCCCACACCTCCCTTCTCTTTTCATCAAAGCTTTATGATGTAGCCCAGGCTGGCCTCAAATAATTCCCCAGCCCCAGTCTCCAGAGTGCTAGGAGGACAGGCATGCATCAACACACCTGCCTGAATGCATGGCTTCAACAAATGGCATTTGGGACAATAGGAGCAAGAAAAAGATTAGCAAACTATTGTTACTTACCTACCTCCTTTGCAATGATAAGCAAGCGTTGTTCTGGCTCCTGGATGAGGAAATGGTTTGGAAAGGTTAAGTCACTCACCTAAGGTGCCAGAGCGAGCTAGAGCTGTGTGCTTCACACAAGACCCCCACATAGAATTGTCTTAAAGATGGAGTTGCTGGCCACTTCATTACAGCAGACTCATGCATCAGCATTTGGGGATTTTGGACAGCTTACACATGATGCTGGAAAATAGTTTAAAATGATTTCTTTTTATGGGAAGATTTTCGAATTTTGAGATTCAAATCAGATTAAGTGGGTGAAAGTGCTTTTTCAGGCTGCTTGGTTTGGTGCGAAAACAAAAAAAAAAATGACCCAAATCCAAATCCCATATAAATGTATTAACTTTTTCTAGCCAGGAGCTCACAGAAGCAAGGAATAAATCACCATGCTTCTAAACCAGGAGGTGACCATGGAGAGTGAGTTTGGTGTCTGATGGTGTCTCAGAGGATTCGTGCTTTCCTTCCAATGCCACAGTGCACAGCTGTGCTCTTGGGTAAGTCATATCATCTCTCCTGACACCGCTTTACTGATGTTCCAATTAAGATGTCCTTAAGACAGTACTTATTTTGTCCTTATTTGTTTGTGTATATGCACACGTGTGTGGAGCCCGGAAGGGGAGTTGCACCCTGTGGAGTTGGGATTACAGGAAGTACAGGGTGAGACACAGTGTGTGGGTACTAGGAGCTGAACTTTGGTCCTCTGCAAGGGCAGCAAGCACTCTTAACTGCTGAGCTATCTCTCTAGGCCCCCCATGAGATCTTAACAAGCTTTGCTATGTTTTGCTTTCTTCTCTGATAGCATCAGAATCAGAAGACTGCAAAATTTGTAGCATTTAATCAAGAAAGCCTTAACGTTGGTGATGGATGGCTCTATATTCTGTGATTATGGAATTTGACCTCCCCCTCTTACCTAATTACTAATTAATTTAACTTGTTTCTCTAGGGGAGAATCTGCTTTTCCCTCCTCTAGAATTCTTTTCTCCCTTGAGACAGGGTTACATGTGGGCTTGAACTCAGTCTATAGCGGAAGATGGCCTTGAACCCCTTTTCCTCCTGCTCCACTTCCCGAATAATGAGATGACAGTGTGCACCCCCATACCCCACTTTACATGGTGCTGGTGCTGTGGATGGAACCAGGGCTTCCTGCTTGCTAGGAAAGTATTCCCCAACTGAGCTACACCCCTAGCCCATCTCGCTTAAAACTTTGGTCAAATTTTCCTTTAAATTCGACAGAACTTTACCTTTGTCATTATGGATATTTTCTTGCCTCCACATTCCTATTTAACTTTAGCTCTCTGATGAAGAATTACTTTTTTTTCTCTAAGGAGGCAAGCCTTCGTGTAAAGATTCACCTCAGAGGGCACAAAGAGTTGCGACAATATCTCCCTTTGTTCATATGTTTTTAGTGCTGGCCCCAGTTATAAAGTGTAATTATGGTGCTTTCGTGCTCGATGCTAGACAAGTCTGAGGAGGCCTCTCGGACATTCCTGTGCATTCCGTGGGCCTGTGAGTAATTGTTGTACCAGTGATGACTGCATCCTTGAGAAGGTCTGCTGCTGGGGTTTGATTGCTGTAATGCCTACATACCCCATGAATTTAATCACCACCGTTTTGGTGCCTGACAGATATGCCTCACTTATAAACCTTATATTTATGTTTGGGTAGGACCTGAGGCTATGTGTGTTGTAACCGTGACACTCCAGACATTGTCGATCAAAACAGCGCTCTGAACTCACATTGAGCATTTGGTTTAATGACCCATAGCGTGTGATATTCTTTTCTTGGTTGGGAAACTATTTTTCAAGTTCTATTCTCTCCAACCCCTTTCTTCTCCCTTCCTGCCTCTCTCTAAGTTTTATAATGCTGTGTTTCCTCTGGAAAGATTAGGTAAGAGGGAACACGTGTGTGAAGTCCTGGCCGGTTCCCATGTGCGGCAGGCTGGTGAGACAGGCCAAAGGCCAAATGACTTCAGCACCTGACAAGGGTGTGGATCTCATTATAGCTGCAGGGTCTGGGGAGGGAATGGTGGCTGAAAAGGCTGTTGGGCTTGGGGGATGCCTGGTCAACATTTGGTGTGAAAGCAGGTCTTCGGCATGGCCAGTAAGCCATTTCCAGCTACTTTTGTCTCAGCAGAGAGCCTCCCATGCACCTCACATAGCTAGCGATTTCTGGGCATTGAAGGACTATTTGAGCTTACCTTGTCTGGTCTCTTTATTTTATATCAGGGAGCTGATCATCACTTTTCTCACTGCTGTGGGAAGCAGATGACAAAAGCACCTTAGAGAAGGAAGGGTTTATCTTGGTTCATAGCTTGCATACCCAGTCCATCATGGTGAGGAAGGCGTGGAGACAGAAACAAAGCAGCCGAAGTCAGGAAGCAGAGATGGATGCTGGGATCGATTCATTCTCTCCTTTTTATCCAACCCAGGACCCCAGCCCATTGGATGGTGCTGCTAACATTCAAGTTGGTTTGTCACCTCAGTTACCCTGGAAATTCCCTCACAAACTTGCCTACACCCTGTCTCCTCTATAATTCTGGACCCTGCCACACTGACAATCAGCGTTAACCATCACGAGTTGCTCATGGTACTCAGAGAGCTTCCCTGGATTCAGAACTGGCCAGGGTGCTGCAGTTCACGCCCACTCTCACAGGTTGACTTACACAGACACAGGTCTCCAAGTCCTCTGAGCACTGGGTCTGTGTTTTGTGGGATACCATCTGGTCTTTAAGCTATAGTGGGGACCTTTAAAGAATCTGTTGTAAACTGAAGAGTTGAGGCTCATGTGTGCAAATACTTGTGTAGTCACTGTCAGCTTACCATGCTGGAGAGAAAGAGAGAGAGAGAGAGAGAGAGAGAGAGAGAGAGAGAGAGAGAG
>LOJH01008834.1:2691-27530 GCA_001685095.1 Ellobius talpinus
CTCTCTCTCTCTCTCTCTCTCTCTCTCTCTCTCTCTCTCTCTCCTTTCTTCTTTGTTTCTTTGTTTGTTTCAAGACAAGGTCTCACTATGCAGCCCTGGCTATCCTGGAACTCACTCTGTAGACCAGGCTGGCCTTTAACTCAGAGCTCCGCCTGCCTCTGCCTCCCTAGTGCTTTAATAAGGTGTGCTTCCCCACACTTGGCTGCTCTTTCTTTCTTTCCTTCCTTTCTTCCTTCCTTTTCTTTCCTTTCCTTTAAAATTAATTTATCCCAGCACTTGGGAAGCAGATGCAGGCAGATCTCTAAGTCTTAGGCCAGCCTGGTCTACAGAGTGAGTTCCAGGACATCCAGGGCTACATAGAGAAACCCTGTCTCGAAAAACCAAAGCCAACCAAACGAATAACAAACCATTTTATCTATTGTGTGTGGTGTGCTCGTGTGCATTACAGCATTTGTGTTGAGGTGAAAGAACAACTTGTGAGAACTGATTCTCTTCCCTCACGTGTCCTGGGGATCCAACTCGAGTCATCAGACCTGGTGGTGGGCACCTCTACCTAATGAGCATCCTGACCTGTCTTTTGGTGGTGCTAGTTAGACAAAGTGTCATTAGCCAAGGATAACCCCGAGCTGTCAAAGTAGCCAAGGCTGGCCTTGAACTAAAAGTCTTCTTTTTTCCTACTTCCCCAGTGATGATGATATCACAGGCATGGACCATCACATCTTTTTTTTTAATGATATTTCATTATGTCACCAAGGCTGGTCTCAGCCTAGAAGGCCCAAGTGATCCAACAGTTAGAGGACACATTGGGCTACATAGCAAGACTCTGTCTAAACAAACAAACAAACAAGCCAAAACAATTCCAGTTCCAAGTAGTTCAGATAAAGGAGACTCAAACTGTATAGCCATTCCTCAACACATGAGCTGCTCGCTGCTTCCATCTCAGGGGAAGGGCTAATATTAGACATTTAGCTGTGGTTACCAGAAAAGAAAAGGGCAGAAATCTTTTCAAAGGTTTTGGACTTGAAGGAATGGTGATTATGGATCACCAAAAACTTCAGCCTGCAGACACCGGAAGCCTTCCCCACCAGGAGCCAGCCTACTCTGGCCAAGCTAGCAGAAGGCTGAATGCCTAGGAACCAAGGCTGCTAAGGGCCTTTTGTCCTTGAATAGCTCAAAGCATTTCTGGAAGCTTTGCAGTGAGGCAAGGAACACTCGGTGGACCCGAAATAGCCCTGCCAGGGCTCACAGCCAGCAGCTGTGCAATGGCAGCTGTTGTGACCCATGTCCCTGCACCTGACCTCAGGCATGGGGATCCCTGACAAATGGTCGTGAGAGCTTCACTTTCTTTATCTGTCTGGAAGCCAATGTGAGGTGAAGCGGGGGGGGGCACATTGGGTCCAAAGCACGGGTACTCAGTGAATTCAGGTAAACTTCTCATTCTGCAGCCTGTCCCTCACCTTATCATGGAACTCATAGAGTTTGAGGGTGGCAAGATTCCTGTACTTTGGAACTGTGAGGAGCTATCGTTTTTGTTACTTTTTGTTTAATACTATCTTGTTACCCTGTTTTCACTATAGTCTATTTTTGTTTTAAAATTCAAGTAAATCATGCCAGGCGATGGTGATACATGCCTTTAATCCCAGCACTTGGGAGGCAGAGGCAGGCGGGTCTCAGTGAGTTCGAGGCCAGCCTGGTCTACAAAGTGAGTTCCAGGACAGTCAAGGCTACATAAAAGACTCTGTCTTGAAAACACACACACTTTAAGTAAATCTCTCATCAGGATAGGATCCTGCCCCGGGGCTCTCCGAATACTGTCTTGAACATGGAGTACGTGCAAGCTAGAATAATGACACCAACTCCTACTAACACTACTGTGGTACTTCTTTACACAATCCCAGTCACTCTTATAAAAGCATAACTTCAAATGCCAAGGTCACTAAGCCAGTGCATAGCAGAGTCCAATTTATCCTCTTCCTCTGCAGAAGGTTACCTCATTTTTAAATGAATCTCTTGAAATATTTCTTATCTTAAAAGTATTCTCAAGGCTGGGCATCTGCTCAATGGTAGAGAAATTGCACAGCTTGAATGAGGTTCTGTGTTCAAAGCCAGCACTGTGAAAGAAAGTCAGTATTATTATTTCTTCTCGAAAGCTTTTCATTTATTCATGTGTGTGTGTATATATGTGTGTGTGTATGTGAATGTGTAAGAGAGACATATGTTGAGGGAGGTGTACTACAGCACCTATGTGGAGGTCAAAGGACACATTGTGGAGTTGGTTCTCTCCTTCCACCTTTATATGGGTTCTAGGACTCAGACTTAAGTCACCAGGCTTACACAGTAAGTACCTGTCTTAGCTACTTTTCTATTGCTATGATAAGACATGACTGGCTAGGCGTGATGGCACACACCTTTGATCACAGCACTTGAGAAGCAGAGGTAGGAGGATCTCAGTGAGTTTGAGGCCAGCCTGCTCTGCATACCAAGTAGACAACCAGAACTACATAGTGAGACCCTGTCTCAAACAAAACAAAATAAAACAAAAGCCCTAAACATTATTAACAAGACAATTTATAAAAGGAAGGATCTGTTTGGGTTCTGGGGTCCAGAAAGATAAGAGTCTGTCATAGTGGGGACACGTGCTGGCAGCAATCAGCAGATTGGAGCAGGATACTGAGGGCTCACATCTTGAACCACAAGTAGGAAGCAGTGAGAAAACCGGGAATGGTGAAAGGTTTTGAGACCTCAGAGCCAGCCTTTAGTGACATATTTCCTCCAGCAAGGCCACACATCCAAAATCTACCCAAACATTGCCACCAACTCGGGACCAAGTAGTCAAAACCTGAGACTATGGGGACATTTATTATTCGAATCACCACAGAGCCTTTCCCTGCTGAACTATCTCCCTAATCCAAAAGTCAGAAATTTTTTTGTTTGTTTGTTTTGTTTTGTTTTTTTCAAGACAGGGTTTCTCTGTGTAGCTTTGGAGCCTGTCCTGGANCCACCTGCCTCTGCCTCGCGAGTGCTGGGATTAAAGGCATGCACCACCACTGCCTGCCGAAAGTCAGAATTCTTATCAAGTTTCTGATTATTTAGAAAAGCTGTATACTCAGAAATTCAGGAAGTATGAAATGACTAAAGACTTAGTAATTATAATATGCTCTCTATAGTTGAGGTTAACTTTCAAATTTTCCCTAATGGGTTTTACTGTGCATGTATTTATAATATTCCTCTTTTACCCAAGTTGCGTTCTAAAACTTTTTAAGACCTTCCAAAGATGTTTAAATTTTCTTTAAACACCAAGAAAACTGTTTTATCCAGTGAAATAAGTATTGACTCCCAGAGTTCAACTATAGTTTGGAAAATTGACCACAGTTTCCAAGAGGGGACTAAATTTGGACTCAAGCTCATTCGAACCATATAGAGGCTCTAAGTGGCTGGCCATTTGTTCCTGGGGCAGCAGGACCACTTTTCAGTGGCACTTGATAGCTATTAGTGTCACTAGAAATTCTTAAACCTCTTTGGGTATTAATCATGCTCCAGATGTTACAAAAAACTAACGACTGAAAATGTGCATACATTAAACCCTTCAGCTGCTGCCTCAAGGTCATGGGGATTTCTATTCATTCTCTTCTTCCAGAGCACTCAACCAACCACCCTCAGTGAAGTCCCAGCCTTGTTACAGACCAAGAAGGCTTCATTATGCATTATTTTATAGTTTTCATTGGATACCCTGAGTGTCCATGTCCCTTTAAAATGTGTCTCCTTTGATAGTCCTTTGAGGGACCATTCTGTGGGCATGAGAGATTTTTCTGTTTTGGTTCTTTGTCCCTGAAATACCGTCCAGGGCTATCCTCTCTGTTTTGTCTGATCAAATGAAATTATTTTTAATAGAGGCTCTTTGTTTGCAAGGCAGCTTATAATCTTGGAAAGCCCTTTGCCTTCTAGCCATGTGGTCTTAGTGACAGTGTTCATCAGCAATGGTGGCATTGGTCTACGAAGAAATGACCTTTGAACCCACCCTTTCTGTTCGCATTGTTGAATATGGAATCTGCAACTTACATAATTTCTGATAGCTCCCTCCTGAATCCATCCCTGAAGGCTGTGCTTTTAGGTTCTTGCTCTAGCTCCCTGGTGCTGAGGCAGACACCCTGCAGCGGTGGAGAGCCTGCTGTAAGTCCCCTCCCAGGGGGCATCCCGACACATTATCCACAGCTATGCCAGGTACTTTTGCACACTCACTGAGTACACAGGCACAGGCCCTCTCACTGGAGCCCCACAGAGTAAGTGTGGAAAAAGTGAGAGCTGTGTCATGAACCACAGTGGGTTTTGCATTCTGTGTAATTTGAAGACAAGATTCCTTTGCTGTGTGTCATGTCCTGTATAACCACTGTTGTCCAATATTTCGTAACCACCAATTCTTTGCCAGTGCCCACATGCAAAAATGGGTTTGTATTAAAAAATAAATGAGAACAGCACATTCTGATGTGGTGTAGTGTATCAGCAGTTTCCACCAGAAGCCTCACGGCTTGCCTTTCCTCTTCTGGGAGACAAAGGACAGAGGCAGAGCTTACTTATCCCAACACAGCGCCTGGTGAGAAGGGCAATGGGATGTCAGAATCAAAGAAAAGCCCCTTTTTTCTTTGCAATAGCTAAGTGTTCAAAGATAGGAACAGCCACAGCGGGAGAACGCTGGGCTCTGCTCGTTGAGCCGGTTTTGTGGGACATTCCTTTCCAATTGGACAGCTTGATCACTTTCAAGTTGGAAATCCAGACAATCAGACTTGGCAGTGACTTATTATTATCACACAATAAGATCAGAAGTGGGCATTCTAATCCCAGTCCTCCAGAATGCAGTTCTTTCCCCGAAGGGAAACATGGTGTACCAGTTACGTGGTCTCCTTTCCGTGGACAGTGAAGGGTTTCCCTGAAGCTGGGCATGGCAGTGGATGATAGAATCCAGCCACTTGGGCAAGTGAGGCAGGAAGGTCACAGATGGGTACCTAGGAGTTGGGGCAGTCCAGGGAAAATGCAACAGAAAAAGGACAAGGGTGCTGGGGGAGGGGGGGTTGAAGGAAAGGAAAAGGTTCCTATTAAAACCTCCAAAGATTCTTACTGTCTTCTCATTGGCCAGTACTGTGTCACATGGTCACTTTTAAAAGGCTTGAACAGTCAGTATTAGAGCTCAGTGGAGGAATGCCCCTTAGAACCCACAAAGCCTTGGGTTTTATCTCCTGCACCACCAAAGCAAACAGGATAATGACAAGGAAGAAAAATGAGTTTTCCTTGGGAATATTGCTGGCTTGATCCAATCAAAGCCTTGGTAAGTGGTCCTGCTAGCGGCATTCCACAGCAGCTGGCCCTTAGCTAGTTAGTACACAGGTGCCAGTGGGGACAAAGAAAAGAGACAGAGGGAGAACCACACTAACCTAGGGGAAGGGATTGTTGCCATTATGGGTTTCAAGACACACTGGAATCAGACAACCCTGGCTACAAGAGAGCGGTTCCCATTTTGTTCATCTGTGAGCATTTTGCAATGAATTGTTGATTCTCCATTAAAGTCATTATAAAAATTCTTTGTTTATATTAATGGGAATGTAAAAGGAAATAGCCATTTCACTCATTTGCTTAAACCCTTCAGAAACTTTCCATAGCTTTCATCTTACTCTGTTGTCCTGGCATAACAGCCAGCCATAGATGAATAAACGCTAAATCACACAGCTTCATCTGGCACACAGTTCTGGAGGCTGGGAAGTCCAAGAACAAGGTGCTGGCATGTAGTGAGGGCCATTGCATTGACTCAACAAGGCGGAGGGGCAGTTGAGCAGGCACGAGGTGAGCAGAGGGAGAAAAAGTGAAAGAGAAGACAAGTTATGAGCCGAAGTTATAAACTCACTCTGAGAGAATGACATTAGTCACTTCTTTAAAGCTTTCTTTTAAACTGGGCGGTGGTGGCACACCTTTCATCCCAGAACTCGGGAGGCAGAGGCAGGCAATCTCTGTGAGTTCGAGGCCAGCCTGGTCTATAGAATGAGTTCCAGGACAGGCTCCAAAGCCACAGAGAAACCCTATCTCGAAAAAACAAAAACAAAAAAGCAAGCAAGCAAACAAACAAAAAAACCCAACTTTCTTTTAAACATTTATTTGTATACTGGGGAGGCACAAATGCTATCTCATGCCTGTGGCAGCTGGAGGACAATGGTAGAAGCTTTCTGTCCTCCCATCACGTGGGTCTCGGAGACCAATCTCGGGTCCAGGCATGGAGGCAAGCATCTGTTGAGCCTTCTCACTAGCACATTAATCTCCACTTAAGGATCCTGGGTCTTTCTCAAAAGTTACGTGTGTGGATATGCATCTATATGTGGGTACGTGCACTTGAGTACAATACCCTAGGAAGCAAAAAGAGGGTATCAGATGCCCTAGAACTGAGCTTTCTAGGTGGTGTGAGCCATCGGACATGAGTGCTGGGAAACAAACCCAGGTCCTCTTCAGGAACTGCAAGTGCTCTCAACCACCGAGCCACCTCTTGAGTCCCTAGGCTCTACATCTTAGGCTGTTACAGTGGCAATGGCATTATCTTCATGAGTTTGGGAAGGGACATTCAAACCACAGTGGTTTGTAAAATAACACACAAAGTCTTAGTGGTTTGTAAAATAACACACTTAGCCACAGTGCACTGTCCTTTTTAATCTTAGGAAGCTTTTTTTTTCTCTGTGGAGCTCACAGAGATCTGCCTGCCTCTGCCTCCTAAGTGCTGGAATTAAAGGCATGTGCAGCCTCCTGCTGCCACCACCACCAGGCTATTTTAGGAATCTTCTGTCTGCCTGCCTCCGGGGCACTTGCATGTGACCTATTTCCTCAGAAACCTCATTCCCTACCCTGGTTCTTGTACTCCCTGTTCATTCTTCAGCCCTAAGATAAAAACCTTCTTCAAGCTTTTTCTGACCTTTCCAAATAGTTTAAACTCTAAATATTTTTACCTTTTCCTTAGCATTTACTTAAATAATTTGCTCAAGTCTGTTTCACTGCTAGAATGTTTGTGAAGGTCCAAATGTTCTTGTTTACTGCCCGAACTGTAGCCCCAAGCTGGACACCTTCTGTTCAGTAAGCACTTAACACATACTTATTAAATAAATGGGAATTTACAGGCATGAAGTTTTTTGTGGATGTGTTAGTGCCTCTCAAAATACGGTCCTCAAGCTGTGCTGGTCTGCGACAATCCATTTTCAATCTGCCACAAGACGAGGACAGGAGTTGAGAGTGTTGGGAAGCTTTATAGCAATCACTAAAGTGTTGGTATGCAATGATTTGGAAGTCTGTAACACTGAAAACAAAAGCCTTGCTGTGGATTACACACCACAAACCATCATCGGACTAATGCACACTTCCCGTCCTCCTCCTCCTCTTCCTGGCCCGCAGCGTCTGCCTTGTTAAGCACAGCCTGGCTCCAGCAGACAGGTAAATATCTGTTATTGTTGCTCCTTGCAACATGTTGGGGAACAAGTTTACACAACATAATGTAGGAAAAGAAGGAGGAGGAGGAGAAGGAGAGGAGGAGAAGGAAGAGAAGGGGAAGGGGAGTAGGAGGGGAAGGAGAAAGAGGAAGAGGAAGGAGATAGAAGGGGGGGATAGGAGGAGGAGAAGGGGAGGAGAAGAAAAGTCAGGCTGTGGAATGCTGGTGCCCCACACTGGGTGCTCCCCCAGTTCCCCCTATACACATGTACATGATAAAATAAAATGTAATGTTTATAAATGGGGCCAGGGGTGCATCTCGGTGGAGAGTTCATGCTTCTCTGTATTTCATATCCAACATCTAAAGTAATTAATAATAAAAACAAAAATAAAAGATGGCGTGATAACAGTAACAGCCTGGACAGGAAGGCAACAGAGATGGCCATCAAGGCTGCCCTGAGAGGACACAGCCCGTGGAGGAGAGAAGGCTGTATGCCTGAGGCAGCCTGAGGCCTGGCTCTGACCTCTCGTCTAGGAAAATATTTGCATAACAGAACTGGTGTGTTCAAGCCCAGTTCTTCCATGGGAAAAACCTGCAAGTTGGACAATCTCCGGGGAAGGGATGCACCTTTTTATTTTTGTTTTTTAAAGCTATATTCTTTTCTGACTCTGGTATGGTATTGAAGCTTCTCCCATGAGTTGAAGTCTTTTGTATACAGTGCAAAGTCAACTTTAAATTAGAACTGCATTTTCCCCACTCGTTTATACCTTAGTATGAAGAAAGCATCAGGAGGCAGTTTGTAGGGTAAAACCGTTTTCTCGGGCTGGGTCTGACCTGACAAGGGCTTCCTAACCCATCCCTAACTCTGCAAGCTCCGCTCATCATAGAGCAATTAATTTAGAAATGCCTTAAATCCAAGAATTCCCCTGAGACTGGGAACACAGTGGTAGAACACTAACTGGTATCCACCATGCCCTGGGCTTGGTCTCCAGCATTGCAAAATTAAGATAAATGAGAAAAGAATAAAAGATGTCTCTGGCTGCTCAGCCTTGCTGTCCTCCCGATCTCTGAGGAAGTCCTGTCTATTCCATATAACTTAGTATTTCTAGTTTGCCTTCACTGCTCAGCATTATTTGGTGTATGTTTATCTTAGCCATGCCTCTGCCTTTGGGGGCAAATTCTTGGTGACTGCTTCCCCCAGCACAGGGTGGCACACAGGACAGGTCTGTAAGAAATCCTGACAGTGATGGGGCTGATGGTGCTGGACCATCAGTGGAATTCAGGGACTGGGAGGAGCCAAGCTTGGACCAGACAACTGGGCTAGGTCACTTATGACCTTAAAGGGAGCATTTCCAATGCAGGATGGATTAGGGGCAAGGAGGGAAGGTGAGTGCGTCAGAACAGCAAACAGTGTAGTCAGAAGTGTACTGGAGAGTCTGTGTTAGAAGCCAAAGAAGGGCAGGTACCAGAGGCCCTAAAGAGGGGGGTGGGAAGGGCTGGGAAGATGGCTCACTAATTGAGCATCTGCTGCTCCTCCAGAGGTCCTGAGTTCACTTCCCAGCACCGACATGATGGCTCACAACCATCTGTAACTCCAGTTCTAAGTGAGCTGATGTTCTCTTCTGGTCTCTGTGGGCACCAGGTACACGTGTGATATTCATGCATACATGCAGCCAAAACATCCATACATATATCATAAAAATTAAGAGTTGGTGTGGAGATGAGTTTAAGACAGAAGATGGCTGACGATGTCTCAGTGGTGGGGCACATACGGGTGAAGTACTAGGTTCAATTCCCAGCACCAAAACCACACTACAAAGTGAAGAAGGGCTGAGGGTGTAGCCCATGGTAGAGTACTTGCCTAGCATACTCAAGACTTGGGCCCACCCATTGCAAAAGAAGGAAAAAAACACCGAGGAGAAAGCACAGAAGCAGTCTGAGCCTGTGTACCTGCAACAAGAAAGGAGGCTACAGTGAGGAAGCACTGTGGATTAGGTGGAGGGGCTGTTGGTGAATTAGAGTCCCCCAGAAGCAAAGGATCGAGGAGCTCAATGGTAGGACTATACCTGGCTAGAAAGTGGATTCCCTCCAGTCTTGCTCCACTGGGTATGGCTGCAACAGAGTATACCCAGACTGGGCAACTGTAAAGGGACAAAACTTATTCCTTATAGCTTTGGAGGTGCAGAAGTACAATATCAAGGTGATGGCACCTGTCAGGAGCCTCCTTGGCTACATCATTCCTCAGCACGAAAGACCTGGGAGAGAAGGATAAAGAGAAGGAAGAGATGGATAGAGGGAGGCAGGGAAGAAAGGAGGGAGGGAAAGAGAGGAAGACGTAGATAAGAGGGGAAGGACAAGGGGGGAGGAAGAATAGGGTGCAAAGGGGGGACTGTCATCAGGAGCCCCCATCCGCTCATAAGGTCTCACAGAGGAACAGGCTAAAAGCCCCGCCCCCACCCCAGCATTGTTTCCTTACTTCACAGTAAAACTTTAACCAGTGCTCAAAGCATAGACTTAAGGAGGAGAAGTGTTCAAACAAGTCCTTTTCTGATATGTGAAGGAAGGAAGGAAGGAAGGAAGGAAGGAAGGAAGGAAGGAAGGAAGGAGAAGGAGGAGAAGGGAAGGGAAGGAAAGGGAAGGGAAGGGAAGGGAGGCAGGCAGGCAGTAAGAAGGGATTCAAAGATGAGGTAGAAAGCAGGTGGGGAGGGAGCTGGGAGACCTGATATCAGGCTCCTCTCCAAGCTCCCTCCTCTCAGTCCCCTCAAGGTCAAGGCTTTGTTAACAGCGGAAGATGCTGAGACACCAGGATGATGCTCAGGAGAGCCAATGTGCCCAGAATCCATGCAGCAGTTACAGATCCAGCAAGGTCCCCGTGCTAAAGCCTCAAGGCTACAGTGGTGACCAAGAGCCTGAGTCCCCTTCTGAGCCGGCCGACTGGAGGAGAAGGCCAGCCCAGGCAGTGAGAACTTAGTTCTGGCAATGTCAGGATAACGGCGATTATGGGGAGCACTCCTGCGGGAAATGACTGGAACACAGTTAAAGGCCAGAAAGATTATCCCAGGTAGCTGCTGCAGTGAGGTAAAGGGTGTAGGTGAGAAAAGGCTGAGGCTAAAGGGAGGAGCAGGTACAGATCACTGGGGCTGAGGCTTCCCTCCGGGCCTCACTACCAGGCTTTCGCAGCCGAGCCGGCAGAGACGGAAGGCACTGGGCAGCAGGGAGGCCTATGGGGCAAGAGCAGAGTCAGTGGAAGAAGGGGAATGGGCTGGTTGGTGGGGCGGGGCGGGCTGGCAGGCTCACTGATTGGCCAGATGAGGCCAGATGAGGCCAGATGCAAAGTTTCCCCTTGGGCAATTGAGGAGAGAAGGAGGGAGTCACTCAAAGGAGAGGGAAAACCGGTTTCTGGAGGAAGATGACAAGCTTATTCTTGAGCCTGTGGACAGAGGCCCTTGTGGGAATGTAAAAGGAGAAGAGCAGGAACAGGAACAGGATTCACGGGTCTGGAGACTGGAGGAGAGGCCAGGGTGTGAAGCTCTAAGAGACCTATCAGCGCTGGATGCGATGAGATACCCAGGGTTTGCCAGATTGAGGAGAAAGACAAGGAGAACCAGACAGAAGCTAGGTCAGGCTAGACCAGGAGACAGAACACTCTCTAGGAATGGGAGAAGACCGAAAATGAAGAGGATTCAGCAGGGACTCACACTGGAATCTAGGAGGATGGGAAGGTGGGAGGCAAAAACAAAAGAGCTCAAGGGGACATAAGCAATGACCTTGGGGGGAGAGAGGTCAAGAAGAAAGGGTCCAGGTTACTGCTGGAAGAAGCCTGGGGATGGTGTACTTGGTATGACCAGCTGCAGAGCAGTGGGTGGATGGGGGGGCAACACACAAGACATAGAGGGTTTGCCTAGCAGCTGGGGATTACGCCAGCTGGTAGAGTGTCCTGTTCAGTTCCCAGCACTCCCATAATGCCAGCACTCAGGAGGTAGAAACAAGATCAGAAGTTCAAGGTCATCTTCAGTGACAGTCAGTTGGAAGCCATCCTGGGACATATGAGATCTTGTCTAAAATAAAATAAAACAAGACAAAACAGAGCGGCAGGGGTGATGGCACAAACCTATCATCCCAGTACTTGAGAAGTGGAGTCAGGAAGACCAGAAATACAAAACCGCTTCTACTGCATAAGGTGTCTGCGGCCAGCCTGGGCTACACAAGACACTATTGCCAAATAACTAAATAAATAGAATGAGTCTGTCATCCTTGTCCCCAAGAGGCTGTGGCAGGAAGTATGCCTTGAGTTTGTCAAACCAGCATAGACTACACAGACAAACCTGTCTGAAAAAAGAGAGTCAGAAAGAAAGTGTGGGGGGTGGGTACAAAAATGTCCTTAGTTAGCTGTGCTGTTCTTTAAAATAAAGTACATTGTGTCTGGTTAGGTGGGGAGGGGCAGGTGCTGTAGAATGAAGGTAAGAAACACAGGCACAGGGTGGGTAACAGAATGAGTGGAGCAGGCTGGGAAGGAGCCACACATCCAGCCTTAAAGGAAGTAATCGTGGGACAATCTGAGAGAGTGTCTTGTGCCAGGTATTGTGCTAAGATCTGTATGGGGGGGGGACTCCATTTCTGGTGCATACTAGGCAAGTGAAGCCTAAGCAAAGGTACAGAGGGGTACCTTTGACTCTCATTTGATGTCTACCCATAAAGTTGGTACTGTTAATACACATAAGGTCAAAATCTCAAATCTCTCTCTCTCTCTCTCTCTCTCTCTCTCTCTCCTCCCAACTCTCATACACATGCTCTAGAGAACTTACTCAAGCAAGCAAGGTCACTCATTAAACCTGGAGCTCACCAGTTAGGCTAGACTGGCCAGCCAGAAAGCTCCGAGCATCTGTCTCTGCCTCCCCAGCACTGGGATCCTAGGCCACCATGCCTGGATTTTTACATGGGTGCTGGGGATCTGGACTCAGGTCCTCAGTCTACCTCATCAAGCGGATTACTGACAGACACATCTGAGTCACCTTTCCAGCCCCACTGGGGGACAGTTTTTAACTGATGGCTCCTCGGTTATCACAGCTGTCACAGAGCAGGCAAGAGACTGCACTGAGTTCCAGTAATGGGAATGGAGTGGGGGCCAATGCAGGTGAGTCTGCAGGTTAGGTGACAGATTGTAACCTGTTTGAAGAGGAGAGAGCGGTGGCAGTTGAGAGGCCAGATGGAAGACGTAGCTGTCATTCTCACCAGGGTGAGTGGAATGATGGGTGAGCACCTGACAGGACCAGGCATCTGATGCTTCCAGCAGCTGAAGTAGCCAGAGAGCTGGAGGCCCTGTGGGGCTGGAACCGGTTCTCACTAGTCTCTCCCTGTGTTTGGCTTTCGCACCAGAGCATGGCTTGCATGGGAGAAGGTCTTCCTGCATTGCTGTATTGCTCCAGGAGTTCCAGGAGGGAAACCTCAGGTTCCCTGCCAACGGAAACATTGGTCAGATCTGGTTAAGTGTGGTGCCACGCCCATGGGATGACCATTCTTGCCAGGTTTTTTCCCCATAGGCTTCTGCACCGATTTTGTAATTTGCATTTTCTTATTTGACATACCAAGGGTTATGATGTCGGCGTGAGAGAGAGGAACCCGCTATGCAGGAACGTGGGCAGGAGACAAACACACCATGCAGACAGAGCTTGATTGTGGAGTTTATTAAGATAAAGGGAATGGGGAAGGGAAGAGAAAAACAGGAGGGAGAGACAGAGATTCAGAGGAAGAAAAAGAAGAGAGACAAAAAGATGCCTCCTCAGAGAAAATGGCAGAAAAGAAGAGGGCAAGAGTAGGCGGAGCTTGCCTCTTAAAAGGACCTTTTGCACCCTTGTACAGACTAGGGCCCTAGGCTGGCCAGGCTACTGCTTGGGTGCATCCTGCCAGATGACAGGGCAGGCCAGCATAATGCCTGAATTCTAACACCAAGTCTCTTTGGCAAAACCTCTTTCAGTTCTGGAATGTTTCATTTGGTCTATCATTTATTTATTCATTTCCGGAATATCCACTGAGAATCAATTCAGGAAGCACCCGTTCATTGTCCTTACTGTTCACAATGAGAATGACAATGTTGACCCATGTGAGATCCTGGGGGCTTTAGTTGTGTCCTTGAATGCTGGATCCCTGAAGCCTTGCACATAAAGGATGCTCAGCAAACAGGTGTTGGAGGCAGATGTGCATTTATTATGGAAGGAGCTTATCGTGTGCTTTCATGGTTGCAGGGTTTGTAAAATCTCAAAATTAAAATAATTTTACTAGCTTAGACCTCTTTTCCACCCCCAATTTTGCCTCCATCACTTTCTCTTTTATGCCAGGCGACACAGAAACAACCTTGGGTGCTTTGGGGATCCAGCTGAGAGGAAGTTGCATGATATGAGGGACACATACATGTGGTATGGGGACACTAAGTATGTAGAGAAGCTATTATTGGCTACCCCAGTGTCGGGATCCAACCTTGACAGGGTTGGCATGTTCCAGGGTAAGGGAGTGTGGATTAGAAATTTTAGGCAGAAGAAAACAGAGATACGAGAGAAAAAGACAGAGACACAGAATAGAATATGGAGGGCAATCCAGTGAATACTGAATCCGCCCATGTTTATTTCTTACGATTTTTAAATACCCCAATCCAAAAGAGGGGAAGAAAGCAAAATATCTTTTTTTCATGACACAAGGAAAAAAATTGATTACCATCTTAATACCCAAAACACCAAGTAACCACACCCTAGGTCAAGACATCCTGTTAGTAACCACAACCTAAGTCAAACCTCCTGTCAACAGCCCTGAAGGTGCAGGAATAGGCCTCAACTCTCTGCAGTCAAGGTGGAAGGGATCCACTTCTGTGGGCTCCCACGTCCCAGCATGGGAACGACTTCCAGGGATAGTGCTGCCACAAACCCTGAAGCCACACTGGAAATGTAACAAAGGTGCAAGGTCAGATACAATGTCGCAAATGGGCACGTCCTAGGATGCTAGCACTGGCTGCTCCCGGGTAGCATTGAAACAGAAGCTCAGGCACTGAAGGATAAAGATGAGTTCCTAGGATGCTAGCGAAGGATGCTCCCGGGTAGCATTGAAACAGAAGCACGGGCGCTGAAGGTTAAACATGAGCTGCAGTCCCTTGCCTTCAGCTTGATTCGGATGAACCCAGGGTTGAGGACCAGCTGGCCTTCACTTTTCTCTCATGCTTACACACAACAGAACTCCAAAGCTTGTTCCTCGTCCAGAGAATGCATGGAAACGTTCCAGGAAATGACGCAGCTTCCAAAAAGATGCTTTTGTGAGAACAGTTTGACCAGCCTTTCCAAGGGTAGGCCGATCTTCAGAGCTCACAAATCTATCAAATTATAATTCGTTTCAAAGAACAGTCAGATGAGCCAGGTGCAGTGTGGGGGCACACATGAAGTCCCAGTTGCGTGTGACGAAGGCAGGAGGATTGTGAGCCGAGAAGTTCGAGACTTCTTGAAAAAATTGGAAATAATAATAATAATAGCAAATTTAAAATTGAAGTAAGGTGCTGGAGAGATGGCTCAGTGGTTAAGAGCACTGGCTGCTCTTCCAGAGGATTTGGGCTCAGTTCCCAGCACCCACATGGTGCCTCACAACTCTTGATAATACAGTTCCAGAGGATTTGACACTCTCTTCTGGCCTCCTTGGACACCAGGCACATATGTGGTGCACAGACATATGTGTAGGCAAAACACCTATATCACATAATTTTTTAATAAAAATCCAAATAAATATTGTCTATGCCAAAATCTTTGTACCAAATGCTGTACCAGTATATCATGCCACCTTGTTAGTGGGTGCATTATAATTCTGATTGCATTCATTATTCAGTCATTAGACATGCAGGGTTCTCAGTATGAGACAGACATCCAGGGCACACATTCCTCACAGTACACTTCCCCTCTTTGAAGAGTCTTCATCTTCCCAGCTGGTGTTGGTGGGAAGGGGCGTAAATAGATGACGGTTCTTGACTTGAGTCCAGGCCAAGGAGGGGACGAACAAGTGGAGGTGCTTGGGTGAAGCACCTTCCTCAGTGAGGTGTGAGGTGAGTCTGGGAATGCTTCTCGGAAAAGCTGACTCGGCCTCTTGGCCCGGAGGCTACAGCCTTGGGTGGGAGGTTGAACAGGAACAAAGGTTCCCAAATTTGACTCATCATCAGAATCAGCTGAGAAGCCCGAGACTCCCAAGCCTGGGAGTAACTCAGAGTGACAGCAGAGCAGACAGGGAAGTCAGCCTTTCTGTTCTGCTAAGAACTTGGTGGTGATGACTTTATATGAGATGGGATCTCATGTAACGTTCTAGGTCTAGGACGGCCTGGGAACTGCTACGAAGTTGAGACTGGCCTTGGACTCCTGATTCTCCTACTTCCACCTCCCCGGTGCTAGGATTATGGACATGTGTCACTATGACCATCCGGTTAGCTTGCTCCAGGAATTGCTTCCAACTCCCGGGATCACAGGTTTACTTCTGCCCGAGATTTCTGTAGGTGCTAGGAATCTGAACTGTCGACCTCACACTTGCCCAGCAGCTAGCACTGCCGGTTTCCAAGAGGACAGTTCAGTGTGAATTTTTAGTATGTCACAGAAGATCTATTAAAATTATTCTAACATCTTAGAACACTTCCATAACCACAAAAGAAACCCGTGCCCACAAGGAGTCACTTCCCACCCCGCCCCGCAACCACTCAGCATCTTCTTTTTTTCTATGTTGGCGTGTAGATATGGGGGAGCTGAAGACCAAATTCAGGGCACTCCACCGCTGAACTATACTCTAGTCCCCTACATACTTAAATACTGTGTTCATATACTTATCTGTTTGGCATATTTTGTGTAAATGGAATAATAAAATATGTGATGTTCACATTCAACTTTCTTTCTCTGAATTTGAGGCCAGCCTGGTCTTCCAGGACAACCTAGTCAGGTCTAAAGAGCAAGTTCCAGAACAACCAAGCACAGCCAGTGAAGAAACAAACCACAGAATGCAGAAAGCTGGTGAAGGTGTAATTGAATGAGGGGGTCATGTTCCAGCCTCAGCAAGCAGCAAAACCTGGCAACTTCGGACATGTTGTTCTGGCTTTAAAGTCAAAGATAGAAGAAAGGCATTATGGAATCTTCTTCCATGACTAAGGAAAGCTGCTAAAGCCAGACATGTTTCAGAGGTGCCCCTGCATGGAGGCATAGAGAGGTCAATGCATGAAGCTGTGAAGGTGAAGCCTGGATTGCCTTGGAGAATCCAAGATGTTGGAGATGCCAGAGCTGTGGGATACCTGCGGAGGAGAGCTGCTAACAGGGAGTGGAACCAGCCTAAGAGGTAGAAGTGTATTGCAGTCAACAAAGCTGAAAGGAGTTGGAGATTTGAAAAGTGCTTTGACATCAGACATGGAAATGCAGAGTTTAGTTTCCCTAGATGGGTTTCGGCCTTGCTGTGGTCCAGTATTTCCTCATTATGCTCCCTTTCCTATGTTTTGGAATAGTGATGTATATCCTGTGCCCTTATATGTTGGAAGTATATGATCTGCTTTTTGATTTTGATTTCACAGGGAATTACAGTTAAGAGAATGCATGAATCCCAGAAGAGACTGAACTTAAGACTTTTAAATAAGTTTGAGACTGTTACAGGCTGTGGGGACTTTTGAAATTGAACTGAATGCATTAACAAGCCTTTGGGAGCCAGGGAGTAGAATGTGATGGTTTGAAAGAAAATGACCCCCAAAGGGAATGGCACTCTTAGGAGACATGACCTTGTTGGAAGAAGGAAGTGGGTCATTGTGGGGGTGGGCTCTGAGGTCTCCTATGCTCAAGTTACACCTAGTGTGGGAAACAGTTCACTTCCGTTGCCCAAGGATCAAGATGTAGAACTCAGCTCCTTCTCTAACACCCTGTCTGCCCGCACACCACCGTATCCCACCATGATGATAACAGACTAAACCTGTGAAACTGTAGGCCACCCTAATTGAATCTTTTCCTTTATAAGAGTTGCATGGTCACAGTGTCTCTTCATAACAATGGAAACCCTACCTAAGACACTCCAGTTGTTGTAGGAACCATGTATGAGGGCTCTGATGTCTTCATGTACTCTACAGAAGCTTGTTTCTGTTTCTTGATCTTCCTGAATCTACCCTAGAGGGCTTGTGACTGTAGTGTCATATTGTAGGGAACTGAGTCTGTTGGACCAGGAGTAAACACACTGTGTTGACAGATATTGTGTATTAACACTTCAGTAATCAGAGCAGTTTGCTTTTCACAGGCATTCAAAGAATTAATTATTCATTGATTATTTTGATCCTTGATTCTCTTTAGGTCTGTTGTGGACCAAGACCTTTTCTGGATACTTACGATGCACTCATTAGGGGAAAAAAATAGAAATTTCTTTCCCTTTGATTTTACATTTTTATTTTTTCATTTTTATTTTTTTGCATTTTATTTTTTATGTGTATGAATATTTGCTTGCATGTATGCATGTGGTGCTCATGAAGGACAGAAATGGCCATCAGATTCCCCGAGAATGGAATTGCAGAAGGTTGTGAGTCATTTTGTGGGTCCTGGGAATTGAACCTGAGTCCTCTGCAAGAGCAGCAAGTGCTTTGAACTGCTGAGCCATCTCTCCAGCCCCTGGTTTTACATTTTAACAGGGAAAATGATACTGAACAATAAATATGACCCTTTAATGCATGCAGTCCCTCATGTATTTAATGCATTCAGTCCCTCATGTATTTAATGCATTCAGTCCCTCATGTATTTGTATCAACCACAAAATTATTTTGTTGCTACTTCATAGCTGAATCATAATGTAAATATCTATGTTTTCCAATGGTCTTGGGTGACCCCAATGAAGGGTGGTTCGCCCTCCAAGGGGGTTGTGACCAAAAGGTTGAGATTACTGCCTTAGATAAAGAACATATTCTCACATACAACCACTCCAGCTCCTGAGAGAACACACACTCAGCCATGGATCACTTCGGGGGCTCAAAGGATCAGTGCTACACACAACTTGAGCTTGCTCTGAATAATCACCCCTCACTTAAGAGATTTCCCCGAGTGGCTGAGGCCTCACTGAAATGGTACTGCGGCCTAACCAACTTCTATGCAGTCTTACCTCCTTCCTTCCTTGTCCACTGGTATCGATCCTGAGACCATGTCCTAGCAGACTTCTGTACTGTACTAAATCAGTCTCTGCTTCTCTGCGAGCACACTTCAAGATGCTGGGTACCCGCAGGCCTCCGAGAAAGCTGATACTAAGATGGAACTTGGATTTAGATCATCTACTGCCCAACTAGCAGGGTGGACCCTCATTGGCAGGAGGCAGAGCTAGCACAAGACAGCAGTGGTAAACTGGGAAAGGGTGGTGGTGGGAGGGAGGGAACGCACGTGAAGGTGTGGTTTATCAGGTGTTTGAGAATTGTGGAGGAAATACCATAAGCCTGTTGCAATTGGGCAGCTTTCGCTAGGGATAATTAACACATTGAAAAGTAGTGACATATTGAAAAAGAACAATCAGCAATTAAGAACTTGGTGTTCAAACCAAAAGACCTCCTTGGAAGGACATAAAGAGACTCATTTCTCGCACTTGGAAGAAAAGGGATCCTGAGGCTAAGTGCAAACATAGGGGCTTAATCCTCAGAGAACAGAGGTTACAGGTTCAAGTAGATACCTCTTTTCTCACAATGCTAGGAAAGATGGTGGAAATTCAGAGATGCTTACCAAAAGTACCCCACCATCTGTAGAAACAGGAAGCAGGTTCTGCTGGGTGCAACCAGCAAGGAGAGGCTCCTTCTACTACAAGAACACTGGTCTGGGCTTCATAACACCCACCATCAAGGGCTCCTACATAGATAAAAAATACCTTTTACTGGTACAGCTCCATCTCAGGGCAACTCCTCTGGTGTGGTGGTTCAGATGAAGATGCAGAGGATCACTGCCATCCATGAGCATCATCTCTGGTCCATCCATACGTACAGTCCCTTTGAGAAGCACCACGAGAACATGTCTGTGCACCTGCTCCCTTTTCAGGGATGCGCAGACTGGCAACATCATCACCAAGGGCAAGTGCAGGCCCCAGAGTGAGACAGTGTGCTTCAATGTGCTCAAGGTCACCAAGGCCACTGGTACCAAGAAGCAGTTTCAAAAGTTCTGAGAGAATGCTGGCTAACTCCACAGACTGCAGGCTAACTCTTCAGAACGTGATACAGTTATTTTCTGACTTACAGGGGTTAAAAAAAAAAGTAGACAGATCCATGCCAAGGCCAGGGACCTGGTGGAGAAAGAAGGAGCCTCTGTTGGGAACAGAAGGCTGTAAGGGCCAGTTTATGTTTAGACAACACGGTGCTGATATGGGTGTCTGGTGTGAGTCAGCTAAAATGTAGCTGACACTGGACATGGGGGAGTAGACAATGACTGGGCACAAAGGGGCTGACAACTGGATGTCTGGGGAATCCCAAAATAAACAGCGGTCCAATATGCTATTTAATTATTTTTGGCAGAATGACACTTCCGTGTGATTCTGTATGGATGACCTTGAGGTTGGAGGCCTTGAGCTCTTTGCCAGCCTGCCTGTATGTGCTTGTCTGTAGGCCTGTGTGCCTACGTCTTTGTAGCCTGTGTGCTGGCCTGCATGTGTGCCTGTGCCTGCCTGTGTACAGCCTGCCTGTGTCAGCATATGCCTGAGTGCCTACGCAGGACTGCCGGCCTAGCAGTTCATTTGGTGGATAAATACGTGTTATCTGCTGCTTGCAGCTCTCCGCATTCTCTTCAACCTCCCAGCCTCCCAGGATCCTCTCCCTTTTATGGCACCTGGGCATGGACCTCACAGCCACTGATACATGCGGCCTGAGTATCTTGGTCAATTTACCTAGAGAGTCTGCATTCCTAGATTGCTTTGAGCCCATGGAAGCTATTACCTCTCTCTAGTAAGAACCAGCACTCTCCCCTTGCTTAAAGACAACTCCATTGCATGACCACATACACTTTTACAGAATATGACTCTGCCTGCCTTCCTGACCATGAGACCAACAACTAGGGTAAAATAACAACATACCCTGTGACCAAAGGTAAGCCTGGGAATGAAAGGGCTTTGTTTGGTAGGAAGCGCTACCTCAGCTCCCTAACACCCCTTTATACAAAAAGTCTGGAATGTTTAGTTGGGGGCTTCATCCGAGCCCCCTGGCATGCATTTTGGAATGTTGGGTGGAAAGTTCCACGTCAAAGCCCCCTCTCCAGGGAAGGTCAAGACCACTCCCACGGGCTATTTAAACTGCCCCCCAGAGAATGAACACGTGGTCTCCCCTTTTCCCTCTCAGGTGGTCGTTCTGGTTCTCCTTTCCCCATCTCTATGTTTTCCTGGGGCCACCTGGGAGCGCTGGCATCCATTAAACCTGGGTTTCTTCTAATTTGGTCTGATTTGGTCTAATTTGGATTATTGCGTCGGCAGAGAGGTTTGTCGGTCCAAGAAAAAACTTAACAGGCTTCTGCAGAGGAACTGCAGAGCCTGTCACCTTGTCAGTAGCTGTTGGGAGAGCATGTTTGGGCCAATAGTCTGAAGGCCTGCAATCAACAGGACCCAGCGGAAAATGGGGAAGGGAAGGAAGAGTTGTCCATTTGGGACCCATCTCAGGACGGCTGCAGAACTTTCTGGGAAGGTACTTAGAAGCCAAGGAAATGTGCAGTTCACAGTAGAAGTAGAAATGTCAGAATTCTCATGGCAGACAACGAAAAGACCAAAAGGCTCAGAGAATCGGGTTGTTAGAACTGACAGAGAACATGCAGCAGGAAAGTCTGCCAGATGATGCTATTCCATAGCCCAGAGGGCACCCAGGCAATGAGATGCTGATGGGGGTGGGAGGGAGAAGGTGCCGTCATCAGCTAGAGTCTACAGCCAGGGCTGTGAGTGGAGATGCCACCACTGAACAAGGTTCACAGGTAACAATGGAGTGAGAGGACCCAGATGTGACACTACACTCTCAGATGCCAGGTGGATGCGATTATCATAACGAACGGCAAGGTTGGAGTGGCAGCCAGGGGACTCTGACCCTCAGAGAGTAGGGTGTGGTTAACAAAACACAGACAGAATAATGGGGCAGTCAGTATAAGTAAACAAAATCCACAACGGACGGACGACCGGGAAGCCAAGGACAGACATCTCGATGACAAATTAAGCTCTCTTCTAAAGTTACGCTGTGCCTGGTTTCCTTATATAAACTAGTTTTCAGACCCAGAGCCTGTGGATAAAAAGAACTGGTCCCCATCAGGCAGTACCCAATGACATCACAGTAATGGTAGGGGACAGTTTTCAGGTCTTCCCTAAAGGGAACTATGGCCATTTCTTTGGCAATCAGACATTAGAAAAATAAATACAAAAGAATATTTTCCCCAGGACTCTTGCATGTGGGGATCTTTGCTGAAACCCCAAGACTTAAAGACCCCTTTCAAAATGCATGCACTCGGTCCCAGTTGGTAACTGTAGGTTGGCCAAGGTCTGACCAACAGTTACTCACAATGTCTCTGAACTGGCCAGTTCATTTCCTGGTGTCAAATATGTAATTGAAATGGATATGGGGCCAGCAAGACAGCTCTGTGAGTAAAAGCATTTGCCACCCAGATGAACAACCTGAGTCCCACGCCAGGCCCCATGTGCTGGAAAGTGAAAGGAGGGAACCAACTCCCACAAGTTATCTTCTAACCGCTGCACATGCACAAGAGTGCAGGCATGTGTGTGTGTGCAGCACACACATGCAGACACAGACAAATTGTATGCCTTGGCTTCTCAGCAATGATGGTGTAAAGCCCAAGCGGAAGATTCTGAAGTTCTGTACTGCTCTTCCCCCCAGGTGCCAGGGTATCAAATCAAAAGCTGCAATGCACTCCTAGGAAGGTCCACAATTCATAACATGTAATTATAGACGTGACTGAAGGAAGACCTAAGGGATGCAGGCTGGTGGTCCGCATCGCATCTCTATTTAATCATCAATCTGAACCCTGTGAAAGTCAGACCTGGAGAAAGACAACAGAGCATCATAGTCAGACAAGCCGTAGCCCCCGCAGTGGCGGCCGTGCCTGGCATGGTATCTTCGCAAGAGCAAATACAGATATCCTCAGGTATGAGCGTGTGGCATTCTGGGACAAGGGGTGCATGCTCTTCGACCAGAACAGCTGATTCACTGGGAACATCTACAACCTTGGCCCAGGGTTATGTTAATGCTCTTGCTCTTGGCGTAAGATGGCCCCCAGAGACCTGGACTGCCTGGATACTGATGACATCATGCTCACTGGACCATCTGAGCAAGAAGAGACTAATGATTTTGAGGCTTTTGGAACGCACTCATTCCAGGAAGTGGAAGAAAAAAATATCGATGAGGAATTAGAGGTTAGGGGTGGAACAATGCTCAACAGTAGAGAACATACATATGGCACTCTACAGAGACAGTAGGGAACATACACCGCTCTACAGAGAGACCCCTCTTCTGACCTCCACAGGCACTGAATGCACATGGGACACAGACATATATGCAGGCAAAACACCCATACACATCATATAAAAATAAGTCTTTAAAAAGAATCAGACATCTGCCACATCTGTATCATTTTTGAGTCCAGCGGTCCAGAGCACATGGTGACATCCCTCTAATGTAGGAGATACACGATTAGCTCTTGTAGTTATTGTCCCTAAGAAGAAAGTCCAACACACTGTGGACCCCTTAGACTTCTAGAGACCACATATTCCAACCTTGGGGCTATCACTTTATACAAGGTAACTTGAAATCCTGCCACAGTATTAAATGTGACCAGGAACAGTAAAGGGATCTTGCCACACATGCAGGCTACATAGCACAAACATCTCTGAGGTCTGGGCCACATGATCTGGTGATCTGTATGTACAGTAGTAGAGACATCAGTGTTTGGAAAATATGTCATGTAGAATTTATGACAATTTCCAAAGCAAGAATTACAATGCAGAGTCCCAGCATTCTGAAGCAAGGCCGTGGCAGTTGTGAAATGAGATATCTTCCTAGAAAACCTTGGCATGCTATCGGGGCATGAGGGAAACAGAGTGAGCCACCATTGGGCAAGTGCTCCACTGCTCGGCATCAGCTGGCTCTATCAAGGCTGTGGAGTGATGAGGTCACATGGCCCAGCAGCAAGTCCAGGATCCACCACAGGCCTCACTGAAGGACACAGAGATCTGTGTGACCCACTGTGCCATCATCCGTCATCACTGCCCAGGTCTCTTCCTTAGCTTGTGTGAATGGCTCCTTGCAAATCTCTGGATAGTTGGTTTTTGTCGTGAACCCGAGTTTGGTCCATGGATGGCTTAATAAGTTAGTGCAAATTGAAAATGGATTGTTGCGGTGTTACACCGTCATTCAAGGGTGACACAGAAAGATGATGGTGAGCCACAGGTCCTGTTGATGTACAGACAGACCTTCAGGCAGAGAGAACCTCTCATCCAATTTGGGGGGAGGGGAGTGGCTATGGCTTAGAACAAACAAGGGCTTATTTTGTCATGCTGAATGGCTTCTTCAGAGTGTCCTTGAAAGGGAAAGATTTTGGAGATCAGGACAAGTGTAAGTTAGGCTCAGTGTATGTGTGGGAGCAGACATGTAGCACAAAGGTCATTGTCACTGTTAATGCCCACAACTGTAAGTTAGGCTCAGTGTATGTGTGAGAGCAGACATGTAGCACAAAGGTCATTGTCACTGTTAATGCCCACAAGACAGCACCAAGAACCAGATTATGCAGCTAGAGTGAGCTAGACCACCTCTGTCACTGCTGCTCCCCTGCTGGCTAAAGGAGCATATAAGCAAAGTGACCATGACAGGAGGAACAGAGGCTGTCCATGGGCTAGCAGCATGGGCTCCTGCTCACCAAGGCCAACCTTGCCATCACTGCTGCATGTCCTGCGCCAGCAACAGAGACCAACACTGAGTGCTGCCTTCAGCAACCATCCCTGGAGAAAACCAATCAGCCACACTGCTAATTTTCACAGAAAGAGGAGAGTCATTTTGGGGGTGACTTTATTTAGCTTTATTCCACATAGGTCTCAAAACTATCTTATGGGGCCAGAGAGATGATTCAGTGGTTGAGAGCACTGGCTGCTTTTCCAGAGGACCTGGGTTCAATTCCCAGCACCCACATGGCAGCTCACAGCTGTCTTTAACTCCAGTTCCAGGGAATCTAATACTGTTATATAGACACACATGTGGTCATAACACCAATGTACAATAAATAAATAAATCTTTTTTTAAAAAAAAACTATCTAATGATTAGAGTCTTCTATTTACCAGCATAGGATCCCATGAGTCACTGCTGCCCTGGTCGACCTTTCTTTCTTTCTTTCTTTCTTTCTTTCTTTCTTTCTTTCTTTCTTTCTT
>LOJH01008835.1:5087-26494 GCA_001685095.1 Ellobius talpinus
GAAAGAAAGAAAGAAAGAAAGAAGAAAAGAAAGAAAGAAGACTGAAACTATTAGGCATATTAGCAATAGGAAGCAGTACAAAGGTAGAGTGAATCTAAGTCCATCTTTGGGGTAACAGCATAAGCTTCAGGTTTATAAACAGGAAGAATTAGGGCAAGGCCAGGGAGGTTGTTATGAAATCCATGACAAAATATGCTTTAGTTGGTCATTATCACAATTCAGATTCAGCACACTGGTCCTAAAATCAATCGGTGTCTTTGCTTGAAGAGAACATTCACTTTTCATCATACTTCTCAGGTGCAGGGTGCCCATCATTCATAATTACCGCATCTGGGAGGTAGTCAATCTTGTAAGGTTTTGGAATATTTCTGGAATCTGAGAAATCTATAAGTTAAAACAGTTACCCTTTGTGACTTCGGTCTTGTAAAAAAATGAGGTATGGAAGGTATCACAGGTGTTTAGGTGCACACAATGGAAATAATGTGTCTGTGCAGAGACAAGTGGGAGCCAGACCCAAGGTAAGGGAGACCTACAGAATGAAACAGATGCTAGGCCTTTGTCTGCCTTTGCCTTCTGAGCCCAAATGAGAAGCCAGTGTTTTTAGAACCTGCAGTTTCTAAGTATCTGTTACAGTAAGAATTGTGCTTTAGAGAGGTGGCTTTTGAGGGCAGTATGAATGAGATCGTGGGGAGCTGGTTCTCGTCCTGTGCATCCTAAACCCAAGAAAAGGAGAAAGGCAGTATTATTAGAAGTGAGAAGGGTCAGACTCTGAGAAAGGTAGAGAAGGCCCTGTATATGATAGCCTCAATTAAGGAGAATTCTTCCCTGTCCTTTTTTGAAATGCAAATGGACTGTTTTGTGATGGAGACAGAACTGGCCTTTCTCCCTATAGTCATTTGCCTTGAAAGAAACGATAAGTTATGCTTTGTTTGCATCTTTTCAAGGATTGCTTCTGCAAACTTCCCTTAACCACATTCCCAAGAGACGGGCTTTTCATTAAGACGAGGCTGTTTTCCTCCTTCAGTTTTGCTGGAAGTGTCCAAAAGGAAATAGAGTTCCAGTTCCTTCCTGTCCTAAGAGTCATTACATATTAATAGAAATCCACATGTAGATAAGCTCTGGGCTCCTTTCTCCAACAGAAGGGTATCAAAGGGCACCATGACTTTTAAAACAGTCCTTCAAGTAGCTAAAGTTAGCTTTTATTTTTTAATTTTTAAATTACTTCGCAGTAACCACCTTCCAAGAGAAGTTTTATTCATTTAGCCACCTGACAACAGCAGTGCCATGGGAAAGGCTAAATGACACTTTCTATAACTGAATGTACATGGACAATAAGGTGCATGCAGCAATCAGGGCATTGGATCCTGAGAACCCCTACAGGCTGCTAACCACTGAGAAGCTTCTTCAGGGCAGGTATCATTTCTAAATCATGGAATAATTCTTACATGATGCGCGATTAATAAAAACTCAGAGAGAAATTGGGGTTCAACCTGAAGATCTGAAAAGTAAAGCAGTCAGTCACTGGCTCTTACCTCTACGTCAGTCCGAAAATGGTGATCCTGCCTCCAAGAAGCTCAGAGTGAGACTGTGCCTGAGAGTTGTCTCCTCCCATTTTATAATCCTCTCTAGTTCTGGAATTAAAGGCGTGCCCCACTGGAATTAAAGGCATGTACTGTCTGGTTTCTATGGTGAACTAGTGTGGCTAGTGGAGCCAAAGGTATGTGTTATTGCGGCCTGGTTCTGAAAGGCTGGCCAGTGTGGTTGTTTTACTCTCTGAACTTCAGGCAAGCTTTATTTATTAAAATATAAATGAAATATCACTATATTTATAGGACTTAGTCAACAGCACGTGCTGAGTTTTTTTACTTACAGTAACCTCCAGAATATCTTGGAATATATCTAACCATGGAGATGAAAGGCTTGTACAATGAAAACTTTAAGATAACAAATAGAGAAATTAAAGAAGATATTAGGATCCAAAAAAACCTTCCAGGTTCATGGGTTAGTAGAAATAATATTGTGAAATGGCCATTTTATCAAGGGCAATCTACAAGTTCAATGCAATCCCCATCAAAATTCTAACACAATTCTTAAGAGAAATTGAAAAAACTCTAAAACTTAGTATGTGAACACACTGCTCCCAGGATAGCCAAAGTAATTCTGAACAGTAAAAATACTTAGAGGTATCACCATCCCTGATTACAAGTTATATACAAATGCATAGTGATAAAAACAAGATGCTACTGACTTAAAAACAGACTAATTGATCAATTTAGAATTGAAGGGCCAGATAAGTCCATATGCCTATGACCAACTGTTTTTTTTTTTTTACAAAGAGGCCAAAGATACATACACATCCTGGAAAAAACAGCAATTTCAACAAATGACATTTTCAAATTGAATATCTACATATAGAAAAAAAGTAAAACTAGATCCTTACTCTTATCTTAAAACTCCAAAATGTATCAAGGACCTCAGTGTGCAATATGATACACTGAATATGTCAAAGGAGAAAGTAAGATGTTTGCTTCAATTAAAAGGCACAGGAAATGACATTCTGCATAGGACTCTAGTAGACCAGCCATTAAGGTCAACAATTTGCAAATGGTACCTCATGAAACTAAAATACCTCTGTACAACAAAGAATACCATCATTTGAGTGTAGAGGCTGCCTACAGATTGAGAGGAAAAAAATGCCAGCTATACAATTGACAGAGGGTTAGTGTCTAGAAAGAATAAAGAGCTTGAAAAACTAAACACCAAGAACACTGTATTTTAAGATAGGCCACGAAATTTGTAGGGCATGTAATTCAGATCCCAAATAACAAATTTTGACTAGTTATTAATGATTAAAAGCAACTACTCAAAACCTTTAGTTTTGGTAAAGCCTTAAGGTATTTTGCCAACATGTTTAGTATTTAAGGCAAGCAGACTTAAGTGCTGTTTCTCACGACAGTTCTGACTGATATAATAGACTTAGATAGATGATATTTGATTCTAAGATAATTATGACATCAGAATCTTAACCAAAACATAATATTATTTCAGCCTAGGTGTTAGCTGTTAACAGTCTATGAAAAACATGAGCACTTTCTTAATTAAAGGGAAATGTTGTAGATTTGTGAACTCTCTTAGGAAGAAGGCAGTAGGAATTGATTTACAAATTACATCTGGATTAAGTGACAGGAGAAGGAAAGCCGAGAATGATCCCTCACTTTTTATTTTGGGTAACAGAAATCATTATACAATCCAGGAGAGAGGTATCTATCACAGGAGGAACATGTTGGATGGAACTGATAAATTTGTGTATGGACACAAAAGTATTTGATGCTTCTAAAATACATGAACAATTGTGTCTGCTTCATCTTCCTGTATGAACACCTAAGCCCCCATGTGATGGTAAGCAGAGATGGGAGTTCTATGATATTATCAGAGTGAAATTAATTCACAAAGGAGTGGCTCTCATGGTGAATTCAGTGTTTTAGTAAGACAGGATGCTTATGCTCTCTTTCTCTTCTCCTGAGCAAGGAGAAAATGTGAGAAAATAGTGAAGAAAAAGGAGGCTATCTGGAAGCCAGGAAGAAAGCTGTTTTGGCACCCTGACTTTTAGATTGTTAAACTCTGAGGCAATAAATCATTACTGCTGATGTAACTACAAACTGGCGCAGCCTCTCTGGAAATCGGTGTGGAGAATTTCTGTGCCGAAAATAAATCTACCATTTTTTGGCATATTCCCAAAGGACTTAAGTCCTACTCTACTTGCTCAGCCGTGTTCATTGCTGCTATTTAAAACAGCTGGAAAATGGAAGCAAGTTAAGTGTTCTTCAGCTGATGAATGGATCATGAAAATGTGGTGCATGTACACAATGGAATTCCATCCAGCTATAAAGAAAAATGAAATGAAATTTGAAGATAAATGGTTAAACCTAGAAAATATTCTGAGTGACATAGCTCAGATCCAGAAAGAGAAATGTCACATCTTCTCACTTATTTATGTACCATAGCACCAAAAAATCCTTAGAGATGAATATAAAATTACCACAGTACTTAATGTGAACTGTTGCCAGCTTTCTTTTTAATTTTTGTAAATTCTGAGACTTTTTCTTCTCATATGTTCCCAGTGAGCCTTTTCCTACCCTTAGCTAGTTTGTGTGCACTCATGTCATGATCTGTTCTCAGTTGAAGACTTAAAAGGACTCTGTGAACTATAGCAACTGTGGCTTCTTCAAAGTGTCACATTCATCCTTGGACTCAAGGGGATCCCTGCGATCCACTTTGATTCACCTCTTTACACTATTCTGGGAACTTTTTTTCAGATAATAAATTAATACATTCTTGGGATCACTCTGTTTATTCTCCCAAGGGTCACTGGAAGTTTTTCATATCTGAAAGTTGTTGTTTCATATCTTGGGTTTGGTTTTATGTTGTCAAATGCCAAGAGATTGAGTCTGTTTCACTATTAAGCTAACAGGAGAATTTCCCCTTCATGAGATTTTCTTTGTATATGGATCCTGCTGCTATGGATAGTTTTCAAAACCTGACCTCTTGCTATTTTTTAAAGATATCTAGATCTGATACTGGGATAGCCATCACTTTATAGTTATTCTGCTAATTTCATAGATCTTTCTGGGAAAAGAAGAGTATTCCCAACTTCAGCAAACTCATCTGTGCAGCTATTTTTGTGAGACTTGAATAAATTTCTTAGTACCACTTATCCTCAGCTTTTCTGTGTGTGAAATGACAATTGAACCTAACGCCACATGTGTAAACTCTCAGTACACAGAATAACTGAAAGTACTGAAATGACAAAAGTGTAAGCAGGCTGCTACGATGGACTTCAGAGAGGCAGAGTTTGGCACACATTCCTTGGCTTATTGCATCATCCTTTTGTAAGCTTGAAAAAAATTGAACTTTGAGAATCGTAGTTCAGACTTCATATCAATGGAAATACAACAGGAAACTTAGGTTTTATCAAGGGACTGACTCAGAGATTTATTCTTACCTATAAAAAAGTTAATACATGCCTCATCACAGACATTAATGAAACTATAAAATGATGTACATGTGAAAATATTAATGGGGTTGGTTAATCTCAGACCTGGCTAGTAGAAATGTAAAAATGGTACAGCTAATACAGGAAATAGTTTGGTAGTACTTAATATATTGAACATAAAATTTTTATGACTAATTACACCTCTAAGTATATACACAAAATTAGAAAAAAAAGGTGTCCAAGCATTACTCTGTACATTAATTTTCACAGTAGTTATATTCACAATAGCCAAAAGTGAAAAAAAACTGAGATGTTCATCAGTTGGTGAATGTATACATAAAACAAAACATGATGCATTCATACAATAAAATATTTAGGTGTGTAAAAAGACTAACAGAGTGATAGATAATGCAGAACGAATAAAGCTTAAAATCATTATTTTCAGGGATTGTGAGATGTCATGGTCAATAAAAGTGCTTACTATATAAGCATGGGAACTTAAGTTTGAACCTTCAGTACTCATGTAAAAATGCCAGACATGTTGTTGCATGCTTGTACTCTTTCAATATCCTTTTCTGGTGTCTCTGCATGTACCTACATACTCAGGTGCATACCAAACTACACACAGACGTACACACACACACACGCACATACACACACATGACATGCACATGCAATGCATATTACACAGAATAGAAGAAAATATAAACAAAAAATTATGCATATTAAAGGAAGATATACACAAAAGATTACATATGCCATTTACACAAACTATCGAAAATAGAGAAATTCATAAAAAGAAAGATTGGTGTCTGCCAAAGTTTGAAATGGAGTAGTGTCACATCTGTCTCGACCAGCAGGAAAGACGCAACACTCAGGCTCTTCCATAAGCAGTTTATTCNGCGGAAGGCGGAAACCGGCGCCATCTTTAAGGCGCGGCACTATGCAGCTCTCCATAGAGTAGTGCAGAACTTCAAGCTAAACCCAAGTATTCTGTATGTTACACAGATGTCCGCCTAAAGGTATAACCTTTTCCTCCCTTTCATTTCAGTAGGACACTCCTTTACTCTGACAGCCACCCATATCCAGTCTGACTTTAATTATATCTTAGTTCATCTGCTCAGGCCAAACAATTTGGCTTCTCTAGCCAAGAGAGAATCTTTCACTATTTGTAAAGCCTTGGGGGGAAAATATCTATTATGCAAAATGGTAGGAAAGAAGAGTTAAAATTGAGCCCAGGCAAGGTGATATAGATGTTTAATCGTTCAGTTGATACTTTCAGATTCATATTTACTCAGTTTTTGTGCTGTGTAAGTACTGTCTGGGTTATGAAGAAAAAATCCATTCATTTATCCACTATTCTTTTATTTGTTTATTAATCACTTATTTCTGAACATTTATATTCCTCTTGGGCCTGTGTATATAGCTAGATAGATAATCTCTAGATTTAAAGAAGGCAGAGGAGGAAGACACTGATCTTCCTCATAGAAGAATAAGAGAAAATATCTAAAATTAGAGTTAACATTGAACATTGCGTTAAATTACTTTTGTTAATGGCAAAGTGAACTTGGGAATAAAAGTTGTCTATGAATCCTTAAAATATTTTTGTTTCCTTCAAACTACTAAAATGTTTGTCATAGTACTTTTGTTTGTTATCTCACTAACTTTTCTTTTAAAAAAATTCTTGTGGAGGGTTTAGAAACTTGCTTTTAGTTTCCACTGATTGAAATAGCTAGGATTCAGTTCCATATATTTGTGAGTATAAAACGTATGGTGTATGATTTATTTATTTCACTGCTCTAATTCTCTAAAAGATGAGAATGTATCCATAATACTGTAGGTAAGTTCCTCTTGAGAGCATCCCTCTATTTAAGTGCTGTCTAGTAGAAAATATCTAAACGAAGCATGATAATGAAAGTAATGTTTGCAAACAAAATATTAGGGTTTGTGTGTGTGTGTCTGTGTGTGGGAGTATGTGTGTGTGTCTGTGTGTGTGTGTGTGTGTGTGTGNAGAGAGAGAGAGAGAGAGAGAGAGAGATCGGAGTGGGACTCAAGGTTTCAGCAGCAGGTACAGAGCATGCAGGAATCTTGATACATGAAAGAATCCATTGCTGCTTAGCAGCCTCAAGGCTTTACCTGATGTTGCTAAAATTTCTATCCTGGGGGAGAAATAAAGCAGCTTCTACCTCTCCTCTCAAAGTCCCAAACTAAAACCAAGGCATGATTTCCACAAAGCTCACTCTGAGGAAACAAAGGATTTATTGGGCTTCCTTAGAGAACCTAGATACAAGCAGTTAATCACAGCACTAAGTAATTATCTCCCAACCAGCCACATCCTCAGATGAGAATCCTGTAGCCCTATAGATGAAGCCCATGCTCTGGTCTCTCCATACTTTAGCACTTCCTCCAGAACTCTATCTACTCCAGCTCCCACCCCAGCCCATGTGCAGCATTGCCCGGTGGTGGGGAGTACCTTGATATTATGGTGAGACTCTTATATCTTGTTCTACCCAACTGGGACAATTACAAGGCAGCACAGCTTGACTTCACGAGATGGTGATTGCTTAGTTTGGACACTAATGACAACTGTCTTTGTGCGTCACCACGATGTATGTGCAATCTTGGGTATGTTTTTAAAGAGGTAATGATGTCTCTCTTTTTTTAAATGGAAGAGATTTTTCTGTATATTTATTTTTGCATTGTCCTATGCCTCCACTTCTACCCTTCACCTTCTATGGCTAAGGTGTGAGTATATGATAAGAAATTTTGTGACATGAGTCCAGCCTGAACAAAAGTCATTTGAGTGTCAGTGCTACTTGATGTCATCATACCATTACCTTCTTCAGCTGACGTGATGAATATTGGCAGGGAAGTATCAGGGAAGAAGCGGTGATAACTTCTCAGTATATATAATGAATCAAGATAGTTTTCAAAGGGAATAAAACATTATTTATGATGGTTATAACTCTTACACCCACTAAGATTCTTGTACCTGTGCAGTTCAGACTCTCCCATGATAGATAAAATATTACTTGATCTGTCAAAATGGAAGAATAATGTTTCCTTCCTTCATGTAACCATCTCATTTTAAGCAGCTGATTTGTCTTGTTTCCTGCCCCCCTCTATGTTAACAAAAACCATAAAAACAAAGACAGTATGAAGGAAGTTGCACAAAGAAATTGAAATTGAATATAGCGGCACAAGCCACTGCAGATCATAGTTATTAATCACCAGAACTTTTAGAAAAACAATCATGTATTTGCATTTGCACATTATCATTTCTGTCCAATAGGAGGCCTAAAGTATAATGAAAATTATAATTATTCTAAGTGTCATAATTATAGTGTATAAATAGCTAGCAGCGTTTGAGCCTTATCCCGAGTATTGAAAAGATTCCTTTTGATGTTATCTCATTGACTAGTCTAGGAAGGACTGTGTGGTAGATGTGATTATCAGCCATTACCTTATCAGTATTACCCATATTTCCTTGAGACACATGAGGAGTGAGATTTGAGTTGATATATTTAACTCTACATGCAAATAAAATAGTGCTAATGAAAATATCCATATTCTAAAATGCTCTGAAGCCTGAAGGTTTTTGAGAGCTGACTTGAACTCTCTACTCAAAAAATGTATGCACAACTACATGTATTAATCAACTTTCTGTTACTGCACAGAACACCTGAGAAAATCATCTTTGAGAAGGGAAGTTCCTTGGGCTCGTGTTTTCAGAGGAGTTAGTGCTCTGTTTCTTTTAGGTCAGCCTGGCTCAAAGCAGAGCATTACCACAGGAACTGAATGGGAGGCCAGCACTATTCCTTTTTGAAAATCTGGAAGGATAATGGGAAAAGGACTACTTAAGGTCCAAACCTTTCAAAATATGCCCCTAGTGGCCTGCTTTCCTTGCTCCATGTTCTGTGTTTGTTTGGCTTGGATCTTAATTGTTGTCTCACAGGCTTATGTGTTCATGCAAGTAGTACTATTCAGGCCTACTATAACCATTTAGGATGTGGAGCTTAATGGGAGAAAAACAAGAGTCATCAAATGCCTTCAAGGGCATATTGAAAGCCCACTTTCACCCATCTCCTCCTTAGAGGTCATGTGGTAAGCAGCTTTGGTTTCTCTGTGCACTCCTTGCCATAATGTTCTACCTTTTCATATATTCAGTGGAACCAGATGGCCATAGACTAAAATCCTGAAGTGGTGAGCAAAAAGAAGCCTTACGTCATTTAAATTGTTGATCTCTGGTACTTTGTTACAGTGAGTGAAAGCTGACTAACAAAAGGCCCACACTCCTAAGGTTTCTAACAGACGATGATGTCTTTAGACCTTGGTTAAGTGATTCTACCACTTCCCAGTAGCGCCATACCAGGTACATTTCTGTAGCTATGTGATACTGTGACCAAAAGTGACTTAGGGAGGAAAGAGTTTACTTCATCTAACAACTCCCAGATCACAGTCTGTCACTGAAGGAAGTCAGGACAATAATTCAAGGTAGAAAACTGGATTCAGGAACTGGGAGACCATGGAGGACTGATGCTTACTGACTTGCTTGCATGGCTTGCTCAGCTTCCTTTCTTACAGAACCCAGAACTGCCTGACACCAACTTTATTGGCTGGACCCTCTTGAATCAGTCATTAATCAAGAAAATGCTACACAGGCTAGTCTGATGACAGTAATTCCTCATTGAGGCTACATCTTCCAAGGCAACTCTAGTTTTCTTTAAGTTGAAAACATACCTACTGTCTTAGGATTTCAAGTACTGTGACAAAACACCATGACCACAATTGTGGAACATTATTTTGAGATGTGTTACATTTTTTATGCTGTGGAATATTTGTTTAATGATGCAAAATGTGTTGCATTCTTTTATGTTACATTTGTTTAATTCTGTGAGGCTGTGTTACTTTGCCTGTTTAACTACCTGATTGGTCTAATAAAGAGCTGAATGGCCAATAGCAGTGTAGGAGAAAGGATAGGCAGGGCTGGAAGGCAGAGAGAATAAATAGAAGGGGAAATCTGGGAAGAGGATGAAGGAGTGGGAAAAGAAAGAGCCAGCCACACAGCCAGACACAGAATAAGAAGTAAAGAAAAGATATATAGAAATAGAGAAAGGAAAAAGCCCAGAGGCAAAAGGTAGATGGGATAATTTAAGAAAAGCTGACAAGAAACAAGCCAAGGTAAAGCCATGCATTCATAAGAAAGAATAAGTCTCTGTGTGTGTTTATTTGGGAGCTGGGTGTCAGACCCCACCCCCCAAAGAGAGTGAAAGAAAAACACTATACCACAACATCTTTTATAATGAAAAATGTTTCATTTGGGTGGCCTATGTTTTCAGAGGTTTAGTCCATTATCATCATGGCGGGCAACATGATGGCATGCAGGCAGGCATGGTGCTGGAGAAGGAGCTGAGAGTCCTTCATCTTGATCCACAAGCAACAGGAGGTAAACTAAATCACTGAGTGTGGCTTCAGCATAGGAGACCTCAAAATGACACACACAGTGACACACTTTCTCCAACAAGGCCATACCTACTCCAACAAAGCCACACCTCCTAATAGTTTTGCTCCCTTTGAGCTTATGGGGGCCGTTACATTCAAATGACCACATCTACATAGCAACCACTATAGTAATAATCACTCTAATATTAAAATAATAACAATCACAATACCAAAATAGGTACCACAAACATGAACTTAAACGATCTCATATATTAAATGAACTGGTGCCTAATTTTAGCGTTGGAACCCTTGCCCCACTCCTCATGATCACACTGACTTTCAGCATTTACTTGACATCTTACGTCAAGCAATGTTCTAGTTAATTTCCTTTTGTCAACAATCTGACAAAAGCCACCAATGGATGGTTTATTTTGTCTTATGATTTCAGGGTATAATCCATCATGCCAGGGAAGTCATGACTGCAGGAGTCTGAGGCAGATGGTCAGTGTTTTTACTAGGTTTCTATTGCCATAATAAACACTATGACCAAAAGCATCCTGGGGAGGAAAGGGCTTATTTCAATTTACATCATATAGTCCATCATGCAGGAAAGTCAGGGCAGGAACACAAGCCAGGAGCCTGGAACAGGCACTGAAGCAGAGAGCATGGAAGAATGCTGCCTATTGACTTGCTCCTCTTGGCTTGTTCAGGTTGCTTCTTTACCCTACAACCACCTGGCCAGGGATAGCATTGCCTACAGTGGGCTGGGCCCTTCTACAATAATCATTAATTAGGACAATACTTCACAGGCCTATCTACATGCCAGTTTGGTGAAGGTATTTTCTCACTTAATGTGCTCTCAGAGATTTCAGCTTGTTTCAAGTTGTCAGAATGCTTACCAGGCATCATCTTCCATCAGCAGTCAAGAAGAAGAGAATGATGAATGCTTCTGCTCAGCTGACTTTCTTCTCAGGGTCCTAAGCCAGGAATGGTACCACCCATAGTTACAGGTCTCTGTCCTTTATTAACCTACTGAATACAATTCCCCGTAGGATGCCTAAAGGACTGTCTCTCAAAGTAACTCTATTATCACATCAATTTGATAACTGAAACTGATTATAACAGAGTCATTTCTTAGTATCTATGTATGGTTGGTTAAAGGTCTCCTTTTATTTTAAATATAAATGTTATGTGTTAGATACCATTACCATTTCCTATTGGTGTGTTTTTGTAGTTCTCCTTCCCCTGTCTCCTCTATCTGCATGCTGCCCTATTACCCCACCAGATTGCTTTTCTTTATCGTGTCCCACATGTACTCTATTTCATCCTTCCTTGTCTATTAGAAATTCTCACTTCATCTCTTTTCTAGCTTTTTAAAATTTTCTCACACTTATACCTGTTTAAATATAAGAAGCTCTATATTATAGGCTGGTATTCACACACATAGGAGGATATGCAGCTTTTGTCTTTTTGTGTTTTGGTTACTTGGCTTAATAGTATACTTTCCAAATCTATCCATCTTCTTATAAATTTCACTTGCCTTTCTAGCTAAATAATATTTCATTGTGTGTATATGCCACATTTTCATCATCCATTCATCTCTTGATGGACATCTCAGCCTGTTCCAGTTCTAGTCTATCATGAAAATAACAGTAATAAACATAGGTGGGCAAGTGTCTCTTGTGGTAGGATGTGGAATCCTTTAGATACATGCCCACGAGTGGCCAAACACGTCATATGGTAGTTCTACTTTTAGTTTTGTGAGCACCTTTCTTAGGGATTTCCACATGGTTGTACTATTTTGCACTCTCACCAGCAATGAACAAAGGTTTTGTCCCCTATATCCTCTCCAGTGTCTGTTGTCAGATTTCTTTTTGATAGAAACACAAATTAATTTGTACTCACTAATAAGTGGCTTTTAGACCTAAAGCAAAGAAAACCAGCCTACAATTCACAATCCCAGAGAACCTGGACAACAAAGATCCACATGGGAAGTAGAAAAGCCAAGCTGTCCTAAGACACTGAGAGCATGGGGGCCATGGGAGAGGGTAGAAGGGGAGGGTGAAAGGGGGGGAATGGAGAAAAATGTAGAGCTCAATAAAAGCAATGAAAATACAAAAAAGAAAACGTGATGAGGTAGTATTTAAAATTAGTTTTAATTTGCAGTTTTCCAGTGGTAAGGTATGATTATGTTGAATACTTTTTTGTTCATTTGCTTGTTTTTCAAGACAGGGTTACTGTGTGTAAACAGGCCTGGCTGTCCTGGAAATTACTTTGTGGACCAGGCTGTCCTGTAACTCACAGAGATCCCGCCTACTAGGCTCTGCCTCCCAAGTACTGGGATTAAAAGCATGTGCCACTATGTCTGGCTAAATGTTGAACACATTGAAATATATTTTATTAGCCAATTTGTTTCTTCTTTTGACAACTGTCAATTCATTTTAGTAGCACATTTATTAATTAATGTTTTTTAATTGGTGTTTAATTTTTTTAGTTTTTTTTTAATTCTGGATACTAGCCCCTTGTCTGAAAACAGAACTGGTACATGTTTTCTCCCATTCTGTGAGCTGTTTTGCTCTGTGGGTATAATTTCGTTTGATGTATAAAAGTGTCTTAATTTCAGGTAGTTGCACCTGTTGATCCTTGGAACAAGTCCCTTTCCTGCCAGGGTTCTATTCATAAGCTTCTTGTCCACACCAATATACTGAAGATCATTCCCTATGTTTTCCCCTAGTAGTTTAATGTTTTAAATTTATATCTTTGAAATGCTTTGAGTTGATTTTGTACAGGTTAAATGATAGTGATCTATTTTTTTTCTTTTCTCCAGGTGGGTATCCACTTTGGTCAGCACTGGTTGTGGAATAGATTGTCCTTTTGCCATGGCCATGTAATTGTTATGTTTGTCAAAAATTCGGTATGCATAGCTTTTTTTTTTGGTTGTTCCCGGGTCCTCTATACTGTTCCCATGGTCTGCACATCTGGTTTTATACCAATATCAGACTGTTTGTCAGACACTCCTCTCTGCTGACAAAACCCAGGAGTGCTCAGCCTTGTATAAAATGACCTAGTGTTTTCATGTAGCTATTCAAATCCTCCCTCTAGATTACTCATGGTGACTCATGCAATGAAATATAATGCAAATAGTTGTCCTGTTGTTTGGAGGATGATAAAGAGAAAAATTCTGCACAGCTTTAGTACGGGTGAATGTTTTGCATATATTTGTGATTCCACTGGGTATGAGGAACCCTCTGGATGTGGACAGAAAATTATAAGCATGTTAATTTTGAATATTCAAGTATAAATGTTTCACATATAGTAAATTCTCTAAATAATATTTATTTCTCTTTCATTAGTGATAAAAGAGATAATCAGTAAAATTATAGATTTTCTTTTAATTTTTCCAAAGTATCTTTCTGCCTCTTCCATGGGAAAAGCCAGCAGGAACTGAGGACATCAGGAGAACAAGGCTCTCTGAATCAGCTATGCAAGGCACATACGAGCTCACAGAGACTGAAGCAACAAGCACAGGGCCTACATTGGTCACCAGATCCTCTGTGTTTATATTATAGCTAGCTATTAACTTAGTATTTTTATAGGACTCTTGACCATGAGATTGAATTGGTCTCTTTCTCTGTCTCCTCTTGGGATTCCTTTCTTCCTATTGGGTTTCTGTGTCCAACTTTGATATGATATTTTTGCTTCATCGTATTATATTTAGTTTTGTTATGTTTGATTGTTACTTCTTAGTTCTTTTCTGAGAGACATAAAAAAAGTGGATCCACAGAAGAGGAGAAGGGAGGAAACACTGGAAGGAGTAAAAGGAGGAGAAACTGTAAGCAGAATATAGTGTATGAAAAAAGAATCCATTTTCAATCAAAGTGGGGGAGAAAATGAAAGAAAAATTTTAAGCAGTATGGCAGAGGAGGTAGAAGGGGTATGCCAATCAGTTTCCTTTTTAGCCTGAACTTCTCTCTCAAGTGTTCAGTGTATTTACTACATTTTTAATAGTTCTTATCTAAAGTATATTGTTTATTGCTAATCAATTTGTCTTGCATTATTATAAACCTCAGTTTCCAAGACCAACTTTTAACATCTCTCTGTCTGTGTAAAACTTTTTTTTCCTGCATATATGTTGGTGGAGGCTGTTGGTTCATTTCCGGCTGCTCACACTCGAAATAATCACACAGAAACTATATTAATTGCAATACTGTTTGGCCAATAGCTTAAGCATATTTCTGGCTAGCTGTTATATCTTAAATTAACCCATTTCTATTAATCTGTGTATTGCCACATGGGTGTGGCTTACTGAAAAGTTTCTGGTGCATCTGTATCCTGCAGGCGGCTACATGGCTTCTCTCTGACTCTGCTCACTTTCTCTCTATATCTCTTTCAGCCTGGCTTTACTCTTCTTTATGAACCAATGACGATAAAACATATTCACAGCATACATCACCTCCCACATCGCATATGGTAGACTTTGCTTGCTTGTTTCATCTCACTTCATTGTCTTTTAGGATTTATTGCTGAACCTGCCTCTATCTGAGGGGAGCAGATATAGAGCAGTTGGCTAACATGCATAAGGCCCTGGGTTCAATCCCTAGCATAAAAAAATATTTCTGTATTTCCAAAGGCTTAGTATGTTTTATAATATTGTGCTATAGTCATTTGCAATTTCATTTCATCTTTATGCAGTTATAAGCTCTTATGGAACAAAGATAATATTTTATTCACATCTCTATAACTAGTAAATAACAGAGAAAATGATATATAATGAGTACTCAATATTTTTGCTTATTTAATTAATGGATAAATAAATAACATGAATTGTTCTTGGGGTTCAATACAGCAATGCAATGTATGAGAAAATAGATTAAATTTATATATTAGACTATCAGGAAAGTTGCTACTTAAAAGTCTTGGTAAAAATTAAGTTCCAAGGTAAAGAGAACTTCAAATATATCCACCAAGTACACTCATGCCCCAGCCCTGTAGCAATCTTCTAAATATAGATTATAGTAATTTAGTTTCAAACAACTCATTTTCAGCATCTGACATGTTCATTAACCCCAGGTAGGGAAATTACTGTGTTGCATTAATTTTTCACCAGAGAAGACATTAGTCATCTGTGCAAGTATCATTAGTGCTTGCTCCAAAGATGGAAATGACACACTGTCTCTGCTGAATGAAGAATGCAATAGAATTTTTAAAAGTATCGTCTGAGCTCTCAACCAGCCGATGTTGTGTATGCTTTGGGGGCCCCCCAACAACATTCACGTGGCATGAGTAAGAGCTTGCTTTCTGAAGAGAATACAAAATAATTCAAGTCTCTTAGGAAACGAAGACATTTTCCACTATATTAAAATTTTATGTTCTTTTTACATATCTCTGCAGCATTTGTGGAGAGAAATGTGTCAAACCTTGGTGTTTTCCAAGGCTTGTCATGAATCTTCTCATTTTTATTTTTGTACCATTGTTGGTCATACACCACCTAACTAATGGTTTTAATGTACACATTTATCAGGCTTTTCTAAGTTCTACACCACATCTGTAACTGTACAGGTGCATGTGCAGGAGATAGTCTTTTGTATCTGAAATTCAAAATTTGGCTCATTTTTTTTCTCTTTCCAGTGAACGTTGAATGAATGGCATTTGGCTTTTATCTCCACACTTTGCTTGTCTCTAAAGTTGAGTTCCTATGCAGTTACTAATTATACATTCTAAAGCAAGGCCACTAGTTACAGCTTTTTAGGACCCCTGAATGGTAACTGACCGGGGTCCTTTACATGATCATCTAATTCCATTTCATATGAAGAGAGGACTAGAAAGACACAACCAAATCATCAAACTACTCTTCTGTCCTCCCAGAAAACCATCCTGGTCAAGTGAGCTGGGTCCTGGGAGACTTACAAGAGGGAGCAAGGGAATACCTGCATAGCAGACAGTATCACCTTCTGACCTCAAGGTAGCCAAATTCTGAAATTGTCTCTGCCCATCTCAGTTTGACAGGTGTATAATAGATGGGTCCACAGGGATGTAAAACCATAGTTGCTAGTGCTTACCTTTCTTTCAGCATTATGTTTTGAGTATCTTACTGGGTTCATTCATGAAAGTAGGTGAAAATAAAAACAGGGATCATGCCTAAATTAAACTAGTTGTTTTCTAAATGAAACAAGTAATCATGACTTTCTCACTGCCACATGTATACATCTTTTGTAAAATGTAGTTCAGCTTTAACTTTCTTAATTCTGTTGCTTCCCCCAAAATAGCTTTTAAAGAACTATTTTATATATGTGTATATATATATATATATTTCTCAGTAATGTGTCAAAAATGTATAGAATGAATTAAATATATATGTTTTATGTAATTCTGAAATGCCTTTAACACATTAAATTACAAATTTCACTAGGCAGTTAAATTTTATTATGGGAATCTTGTTTTGACGGACGAGATAGGTCAAAGTTAGAGATAAAGTTTGAAGTTATCAATATAGAAGTGATATTTAAAACCTTGAAACTACATACCACCAACCAAGGTATCCAGAAAGGGGAGAGCAGTGTGTGTGTGTGTGGGGGTTATACATATGTTGTAGGGAGGAACTTCAAAGTCTTGCTTTTTAACTCAAGAAATGGTGTTAAGGCTATTTCAAATAATCTAAATTTAACGTATTTTAAAGTACCTTACATTCTAATAAACATTAAAATTTTTTAAAGCATTGCTTCCTAATATTGAAATTAGTTCTATTATAGAAAATTATAGATGAAGATAAAGATCTATAGAGATCAGTTAGAAATGATAATGACTCTTTAAGGAACTTTGAATATTAAAACCTTTTCAAAAGCATTAAAATCAATTAATATGCTTATTTTAGAATATTGAGAAAATTCACAGAGAAAGTGAAGAGACCATCATCCAATATAATGAAGTAACATTTAATTTATTTTCTCCCAGAAGTTTTGTTGTTTCTTTTTAAAAAATATTCATGGGCACATTAATATAATTGTATTATTTGTTGATATAATAATGAAATGGCTTGACTCTGGAGTGGAGAGTGCTTATGAAGCTGTCCTGATGTTAGTTGTTAATTCCTTTTTCCCTTGCATGCAGTTTACATATTGCCTTTAAAAACCTCATCCCAGAACAGGCCCCCTTCCTGGGAGTTATTGTCCAACACATAAAATGAACTCCATGTTTTTATTTGTGGAATTTTAGTTCCATTTTGTTTTGTAATTTTTAGTCTTATTGTTTTTTTTTCATTTATTTTGGAGTTGGGGAAAGGATAAGTTGGCTGGCTGGGTGGGTATCTGGGAAGAGTAGGGCAAGCAGAAATATGATCAAAACATATTGTATAAAAATTTTTAATAAAAAAGGGAGAGAAATTTATTATAGTAAAATTGCCAGTCTGCTTCTCTCAGAACAGTATATGCTTAGACACTACCTCAAGAAGTGATTTCTTCTGAGTGGTCCTGTCTTCACTGTAGTCCTCAACAGAGTTTAAACAGGTAGGCCTATGTAATCATGACCATTGGGTCCCCCATACTATAAATCAAATAAACATTTTCTTCATGAAGCACCCTCTGTGAGGTATTCTGTTATATTACCAAGCTATTCAGGTGTAATTCCGTGTCATTTATCTTATATGTACTAAAGCTGATTTGTGTCTGTGATTACAACAGAGGGTGATGCTTCGAAGTGCTGAATTTATATCTGAGCTTCCACCCTTTGGTGTGTATGTTCATTTATGATACGAACTGAAGCCCTGTTGAGATGACAATGAATGAAGATGTATTCTGAAACAACATTTCTTCTGTGAGGAACAGACACTTATCCAAGACTATATGTGGGAATCGTCTCAGATATGCTAGGTCTGTGTAGGAAAGATTTTAGTCTGTGCTTGTTTTCTCAGTTATCAATAGATCAGGGAACATTTTTACATATCAGTAAACTTTGATCTATTTTGTCATTATTCAGAGATATACAATTTTACATTGTGAACATTTTTATAATTCATTTTATAAGCTCCCCACCATTTGGCATCTCAGTTTCCAGTTAAAAGCTTGCAGTTAAATCTTTGCACCAGTTCTTTGTGATTATTTTTTATTTAAATATTGAAGCTAACTAATTAAATTGTTTTATTAGAAAAAGCTTATGTGCAGAATTTAAACAAGGACTAAAGTGTAGCAACTGCTGTCCTAATCAGAAGGAGAAAATTGAGGGTAGTGGCATACAGTTGGCGCAGAGGTAGAAAGAGAAGGGTTTGCATAGGGAAACAGGTCTTCCTTGGTGTGCTAAGTACTATCTCTCCTCATTCCCTCCAGCAGTTTAAAAATATTATCTCTTGTTTACAGAGGAATAGTCTGAGGCTTGAATGGTCAGCCAGGTGTTAGCTCTGTGGAATTGGGCAAATTCTTTTCTCCTGTGAGAAATTGGGCCCAGCATGATCTTTTGCCTGTAGTCACTTAAGTGCCACCTTTTCCTATTAGAAAACAGATTCTATTCCCAACATTTCTTAACTTGATTCTTGAGCTCAGACATTCTGACTTGAGCATGTGCCCTAGGCAACAGTCTCTGCCGCATTTCTTGCTCACCTTGTTCATCATTCCATGCCAGAGGTATAAGTTGACAGACTTCTAGGTCAAGTAGATGAAATTTACTTTTAAGATCTGAGTAAAAACAAACACCTTACCAGGAAGTGATTATTCTATTTAGAAAGCAGCCAAATATCAACAAAGCTCTGTTTATTCAGTTGGAAATTACTCTTCCTGTAATTCCTCTCACTTGGCCTGCACTGGGGACCAAATCTCAACTAACCTTCAGAATCAACATCCTTCTTGCCTACCTGTCAGAATGAAAAACCAGTGGTGTGACCGTCAGTACTAATGTTACATATTTGTTCGTTTGTTCATTTATTTATTTATTTTAAAAACAACATCACTTTGCTATTAATTTACTTTTTCATTGGAAATGAAAATAAAACAATAAAAGAATAAAAGACAGAAACTTATTCAACACATGTACAAGTCAGTTTAACATTATAAATTCCATTAAATACTATGAAAGAGAAGCATATGCAATCATATAAATATGTGATTAGGCATGACCTCTCTTGGAGAGTGGAAGGCACACTGTGTGAGAAAGCAGGTGAAAACGTATGCACATAAATGGTGATGTCAAGCATGTTTGGAAGAGTTAATTAGGAAAGAGTGACAAGAGAAGGGGAACAGGGAAGGAAAAGACTCAGGTAGAGTAGAGCCAACTGTCAACAGTCCTGTAATTTAGTCCTCTTGATGTGCTGAATACTAAAGTAGGTAGATTCTGAATATAGCAGTGGCACTCATTGTCTTGTGGGAGACAGATGCAAAAACAGATCATTTCAACAGGGTATGATCAGAGTTGTTAAGGAAACTGATAGTTAACTGTCACATAGTTCCAAATCCATGGGAATATAGATAGCGGTGGTGCTAACTCTGCTGATGATAAAGTGAAGGCAGGAGTCAAAATAATTTCACAATAGTTCTCTTTAAATATAAGGAAGGGTGTTCCAGATAGGCAGCGTGTGATATATAAGGGTTTAAGGGATGCTGCATGAAGGAAAATTTGAATTGCAGTACAGAGGATCTGTGTAGTTGGTTCAAGGTCAGGGAGGGATGAAAGTGAAACTAGAATTAAAGACAGGTGTGTTTGGCCTTTTCCGTATTAGACTTTTTGTATTAAGAACCACCTGTGTTTACTCTCATGAACCCATCTTTTACTCTGGGGCCGACTTGAACTTGTGATTTGTGTGCCTCTGCTCTTAATGCCTTCCCCATGGCATACATGATCTGCACAGGGCAGTCAGTAACAGCAGGTCAGGGTTGACACACACAGTGAAATCCCATTTTCCTACTTGCCTGTATTAGTTTCCTACAACCATTTCAAGATATTCACACAAACTACGTGCTTTTCAACAACAGAAACTTATACTGTCTGACGGTTCTGGAGGCCAGTACCTGAAATCAGTGTTCAGAGCCTCACATAGGCTGTTTGCAGGCTGTGCTCCCAGTGGAAGCTCCAAGGGAGAAAACATCATCTCTTCCAGCCTCGGGAGCTCCTAAAATTCATTGACTTGTGGGCACCCCATTCCAATCTGCTTACATCTCCACAGTGTTTTTTTTTTATCTGTATACGTCTTTTCTGTATACCAATTATTCCTCTTTCCTCATATCATAAAAGTATTTGTGACTGCAATTAGGGCCCACTCATATAATCCTAGACATTTTTCTATTCTCAAGCTCCTTAATGTGTCAGTTCTTCAAAGTATTTACATGTAAATCACATTTGCTAGCTCTAAGTACTAGGACTTGGATATGTGGGTACATATTTTTTTTTTCTAGCATTCCCTATTCCCCTCGAACCTTTGAAGGAGGTTTTACAGAAAGGAAGGTAGTTAGATCATAGTTCTGTTCTCTGATTATAGGAAGGAGGACCTCAGAAGACCATTCTCATATTAGTACTTTTCATGTGAATAGTGAGTATAAACAATAGGATGGAAATGGGAGATGACGTGATCAGTATTTCCGTTTTCAGATGTCAGTGCTCTCAACAGTATCTCAGTGAGACATGGTCTACTCTACCGTAATTACCATGAAGGATTTCAAAGTCAAATCAGAGAGAATAAAGACAGTGGAGTTTTCTACTTGAAAATGCAGAGTTGGGACACACAGTGCAGTGTCCATTCAGCTGCATACTCCATTTCTTTTATAACAGCAGAGAAATATCTTCTCTATTATTGGTCAGTTAGTTGCCAGAAACCATCACAAACATGCCATGTGTATTTTCTCACTGATGAATGTATATTATCCCTATAAAATATGTGGAAAAATAAGCTTTAGATAAGTTAACTTGTTAAAAATTGCTGAATTAAAGTCAGTATGGTATATTAGTAGAGTTCTCGAAAGGAATTGATCTGATAAAATGAACACACACACACACA
>LOJH01008836.1:0-16567 GCA_001685095.1 Ellobius talpinus
TGGGGTACCTGGGTGGGACAGAAACCCCAACAGGCCGGCCCTCATGTTACAGAGGGTGAGAGACTGGGCCTGGTTTGAGCATTTGAAACCCCAAAGCCCAGCTCCCGTGACACACGTCCCACAATGTCACATTGCTAGGTAGCATCTCTGTTAAGTAGCATCACTCTCTACGATCAAGCATTCCAACCTATGAGTCTATGGGGGCCATTCCTATTCAAACCACTACAGTGGAAGAGAAAAGAATCTCCAGAGGCTCACAGGCCAGCCAGCCAGGTATATGACAAGTTCAATAGCAAACTGTCCCTGTCTCAGGGAAGGTGGAAGTTGAGGATTGACACTTGAGGTTGTCCTCTGACCTTGACATGCACACTGTGGCAGGGTCACACCCATTCTCACACATATGGATGCTCACACACATACATACATGAATCATACACACGTATGTTTTAACCCACAAAGGTTAAATTTAAAAAATCCCTTTTTACAGTAGTATTGAGATTGATAAGGAAACTCTCCTGTGTGGTTTGAATGAGAATGACCCCCATAGGTTCATATATTAGAACACATGGGTCACCACATGGTGGCTGTTTATGGAAGATTAGGAGGTGTGAACTTGCTGGAGAAGGTTGTCCTGGAGATGGAATCTGCATATTCAAGAGATTCACGCCAGTTTGAGTTAGCTCTCTCTGCCTTCTGTTTGTGGATTGAACTGTGAGCTCTCAGATGTTCCTGCTGCTATGCCTTGCTCTGCCATCGTGGACTCTAATTCTCTAAAACCATAAGCCCAGTTAAAGATCCTTTCCATTTTAATATGCCTTGGTCACGGTGTTTTGCCACAGCGTTAGAGAAGTAACTACAGCACCTCCTTTCTCCGAAGCACTGAGCAGGTATTAACTGGGGAAACACTACCAAAGTCATTGTTGGCATGAATAAGACAAGTCTTGTAATCATGCTTTCTGTTTATTCTCCTGCAGATAAGCAAAGATGCTGGAGGGCTGGGGCAATCTGACTCCTTAATTGGCAGCTGCTGGACTTTCTCTTACTGCCCTGGCTTCTTCCTTGAGCTGAAGGGCTGTCAGGCAGGCAGCCAGCTGAACTACCCTCATGCCAAGACTGTTCTTCTGAACAGACACTCAAGAGAAATCAAAGAACAATTGTGTCTAATTACTCTGGCTCCTTTAGGTGCAGCCTCGTCATGATTGCTTCCTGCAGTGTATTGGATACTTTGGTAATGCAAGCCACAGTGAACTCTGCCTGACCCTGCAGCCATTGCCTTCTAGACTGGAGTGGGAGGCATTTCCTTTGGTGGCCTAGCAGGACTGCTGTGACTGGTACCAAAGACACAGTTCTGAGATTGGTGCAAATCCAAACCCTCATTTACATATCAAGTCTTCTGTGATTGAAACAGAAAGAACTTTTTTGTGTATGTCAAACAAATCATTTGGCTCACTTAGGTGGACAGGAGGAGACACACTCCTGTCTCTTCCAGTTTGCAATCTTAAGCCCGAGAAAACGCCTCTGGAGTGGTCTTTCCTTGCCTCTCTTTAGTTGTGCAGCTAAATCTGAGGATGAAGAATGGGAATGGGACAGCAGAGGCATCAGAGTGGCACTGATGACAAGCACAGTGGAGTGGCAGCCTCGGTGACAGCTGAGCAGCCTAGGTGGCGGGGCCTGCCTGATGGACAACTAAAGAAACACCAGCTAAACATTTGGGAAAGTGACCAGGGCAGGCGCACGGATGATGGCAGAAACAGAGATGATGAATTGCCAAGCTTGGAGGAGGAGAGAAGGCTCTAAGGGAACAAGAAGAGAGAACACAGGCCAGGGCTGCTCGAAGATACCAAAGTGCTGTCACGCTTCTAGGGTCACAGACCTCAGACTTCCCAGACCTGGAAGCTTTCACAGTAGTTTGACTTGAGGTGCTGAGGAATCCTGATGCCTGGGTCGGCTTTGGAAGATGCAACACCACCTGATGCCAAGGACAAAGGAATCTTGATTTCCCGTACCTTCACAAGAGCTGGAACGTTTGTTCAGTTAGACGGGTGGCTAAGGGTCCTGCTAGCCAAAGCCTGCACAAGAGCTGTAACACCGGAGAGCATCCTCGGTTACTGCTCCTGCCTTCCCAGTGCTGCCCTCTGCTGGTAAACAGCCAGGAATGTAGAAGCTTGCCCAACACTAACACCTGAGAGCTTCTCCTGCCTAACCCACAGTTTCCAGGTAGAGCAAAAGGACCCCAGCGCCCTGATTAGGAAGGAGAGCATTCTCTCTCTGCACCGTATTTTTGGCACTATGGTCAATGGTAACAGAGTTGTTGAGCACTAGAAATGAATCACAAGTTAATTTTATTTCATTTGAGTGAGTTAAAATTGATAACCCATTGCTGTTGTATTGGGTGGTGCGGTTCAACACCGGAAATGTACATGACCTAAATGAAAGAATGAGAGCAATTCCTTGAATTGCTTGGTGATTGATTGGAGACAGAAGAAGAAAAGACAGTTAATTTGAAGATAGCTCAATACAAATTATCCACTGAGAAGAGTAGAGAAAAGATAGTGTAAAAAATGAACACAGCCTCATAAATAAGACTAAATAAATCCATTGTAGAGACCATATTGGTGGTTCTAGAAGAAGGGAAGGAGAGACCCCGAGAGCTTCACGTGTGGGTCCATCACAATCAAAGAAGCAAAAATCCAAAAATAGAGAGAAACTTCCTAAGTGGTCAGAGAGCTGTGATGACTTCTCATCGGGGAGGAAGACATTGGAACACGGATTCACAAGGAACTGAAAGAAAAATTGTCTGCCACCCAGAATTCTAGACCCAGCTAAACTATTCTTCAAAAATGAAGGGAGGGGCTGGAGAGATGGCTTAGCTCTTAAGAGAGCTTGCTCTTCCTGCAGAGTGAGTTCTGATCCCCGCACCCATGGTGGGCACCTCACAGCTGCCTGTTACTCCAGCTCCCTCATGCGGACTCTGAGAAGTTGGCTCTTACACGCACTTACCTAGACACAGGTATGTATGCATAACTAAAGCTAATTTCAAATATTTTAAAAAATAAATGACAACGAACATTAATCTTCTTGTGATGTCATAACAAAATACGGTGGATTTGTGAGGTAAGCAGCAGAAGTTTTTATCATAGATCTTGAATCTTGAATCTGCTGGAGTGATTGAGGTCTAGCGAGGGGCTTGCTTCCTGGCTTGTGGATGGGTTCCCTCTCTTGGCTTTTCCTACTTTTGTGCTTTGTGCTCATGTGTGGGTGTGATGGGGAGAGAGTCCCTCTTCTACAGCCATAACTCCTGTCAGAGTAGGACCTTATATAATGGCCTTACTTAACCTTCTTTCCCTCTTCAAAGTCCTATCTCCAAGTGAAGTCCCATGGTGTCTGGGTTTAGGGCTTCAGTACATCCATGGCAGGAATTGCTTACATGAAGGCTTACAGTACATCCATGGCAGGAATTGCTTTGTCAAAGGATCAGTAAGTCCTTATACTAGTGAGGGGTTTGTTGTTGGTTTTTTTTTTTTGTTTGTTTTTTTACTATGGCCAAATAGCTCACAAAAAGCAACTTAAAGGAGGAAGGGTTTTTCTTGACTTACAGTTCTTGGGGATACAGCCCATCACAGTGGGGAAGGCGTAGTGACGGCAGCATGATGTAGCTGGTTGTCACATGCGTCCCCAGTCCTGAAGGAGAGATGGGAAGCATACAGGAAGCAGTCTGGGCTACCTAACCTCATGGCCCGCCCACACTCCAGGGAAGCCCTGCCTTCTGTAAATTCCCAGCTTTCCAGAACAGCTGCTCAGGAACCAAGTGTTCAGACACAGCCTATGGAGACCATTTTACATGCAAACTACCATAGCTTCTGTAGATAAAACCATCAAATGCTTTCCAAGAGAAATGAAAACTGCGTAATAGTTTTTTACAATGTATTTTAGAATTCTGGAAATAATTATTTCGTAAATAAATAAATGAAGAGCTATGTCCATGGCTCCAACGTTATGAAGATGGAAATTATCCTTTCATTATAGTTTCAGCTCAGTCCTTTTAAAAATTAAAAAAAAAGAGGAAAAGAAATTGGGGGCCATTGAGATGTTTCAGTGGATAGAGGTGTCTGTGGCCAAGCCTGATGATCTGAGTTCGATTCCTGGAACTCACATGGTGGAGGAAAACAATTGACTTCAGAAAGTTGTCCTCTGTACATGCACCAAGATATATGTGCACATGCGTGCATGCACATGAATGAATAAGTATAATTTTAAAAATTTAAAATCATTAAAAGATATTTTTTCAGTTTTTTATTTTATTTATAATTTGGGACTATGCTTCTCAAATTTGTATGGAGCCAGGTTACCAACCAATCTAGGGAAAATATGAAGAGACACACACTTCCTAACCTCACGACCCACCATGAAGTCACAGAAGCAGCGAGGCGTTGCCGTCGTAACAGACAAATTAGTCACAGAGACAGAATAGTGAGGTCAGAAATAGCTCTACAACTCCTACAATCAGTTGGGCTTTGACAACGACACCAGAACATTTGAACCGGGAAAGGAAAAATCTTAACAAACGTTGTTAGAACAAGCGGTGTCCGCATGGGAATGGAAGAAGCCCCACACAGCACACGGAAATTAATATGGGATACACGGTGGACTCAGGTACTAAAAACTCGCGTTAAAAGGCTTTTAGGGAAATAAAAGAAAGAGGCTTCTGTAGTTTAAAAAGGGTAGGGATTTTTCTAGACAGGAACCAAAAAGTAATAACTGTAAAATAAAACAATTACAAATTAGATTTCTTCAAAATTAAAAACACATCCAACAATCTGATTAGGAAAATGAAATAGCAAGCCCTGAACTGCGAGGAAATGTGAGCAGAACGCCTGTCTGATCGAGGACTTGGGTTTGGAACACGTACTGGGTGCAATAGTAAGACCAGGGATGTTTGGGTACAAAGAGAAAACAGATTCGAAGACGCATCATACAAAGAGAAGCTTGTGAATAGCCAGCACACACATTCAAATCCACATTTTATAGTAATTAGATAAATGCAAATTAGAGCTCGCAATGCGATATACCACACAGCTATACCCACTAGAAGGGCTAAAATGGAAAGACTGACAATGCCAAGTGTTGACAAGGATACAGAGCAAACAAAAAGAAGTAGCATGCATTACTCAGGAGAGTGTAGAATGTTAGCATAGAACATTACAGCCAATTTATAAAAGCATTTGTATTCTTTTTCACATGTATGTGTATGTGGGTTTTCATGTTTACATGTGTGTGGGTGTGTGTGCATGAGTATGTAGAAACCTGACGCTGACATTAGGAGTCTACTTTAAAGACCTGTCCCTTCAGTTGCGGAGGCCGGGTCTCTGGCTGAACATTAGTCTAGCTAGTCTAGCGAGCCAGCTTGCCCTGAGATCCCCCGTCTCTCAGTTTTCTGAGTGCTAGGAGCCAGCATGCCTACCCAGCCTTCCTATGAGTGCTGCAGATCTGCACTCTGGTCTTCACACTTATGCGGCAGATGCCTTATTCACAGAGCATGTGTCCTAGTCCGGTTTCTAAAAGCATTCTGACGGTGTCTCCAAAAGTTATCCATATGCTTATTCAGGAGTACATCGCTGGGTGGGTTTTCAAGAGTCATGAACATAAAATTTTGTATGTGATTATTTGCTGCTGCTCTGTTCATAATCACCCAGACTGATGAGAACACCCACAAATGTCCGTCACAGAAAGGTCGACATGCAAGCACTTTAGGCAGAGCGATCTGAGAAAAAGAATAGACAGGAAGCATTCTAAAGGGAGATTTGGTAGGAGCCCGGAGCGATGGCTCAGGGGCTAAGAGCTCATACTGCTCTTACAGAGGACCTAAGTTCAGTTCCCAGCACCCACATCAGCTGGCTCATAGCCACCTGTAACTCCGGTTCCAGGGAACCTGCTGCTTCTGGCCTTGGTCGCCACCTCCACTCGCTTGTACACACTTATCCATAGTCACGCACATCATAAAATAAATCTTTTAGAGCGGGTGATTTATCAAATTGACTTGCTTGATAGGGACTGAGTAATCCAACAATGGCCATCCATCTACATGCTGGAGAGGCTGAGAACCCAATAGCTGCCCAGCCCACAAGAACAGATGCCCCAGCTGCCCCAGCTGGTACCAAAGGCTGGGAGCCCTGGAGGGTTCCCAGGGAGACAATGACATTGACGCCATGTTGGAAGGACAGAGTCGCTGAGTCTGGTGTAAGCAGATGCTGGCAGCAGTAGCAATAGACACACTGTCCCAGAAAGGCACAGACAGGCAGGGTGTGCACTGTTTTTGAGCTGGACTTCTTTATATCTGAGCTGTCCATCATAAGGTGCTGGCCACTTGGAAGGAGTCTCTGGAGACTCCTTCCCTGACACCCTAAGAGCTGTGTCTTCCAGGTCCTTCTACATCCTGTCAACTTGGCTATCAACCATTATAAAAACCTGAAGGAGTCCCACCATAGAAGACTACTGTGAGCCACAAGGAGGCTGGAGGCACGTGGAAGGGCAGGTGACCTCACTGCACTTACTCAAAGCGAACAGAAGAGATTCTGTGTCGAAAGCGTATGTGCTGTGTGGTTCTGCTTAAATGGGTTTTATTATACAACAGGTGAAAACAATCCTGCGGTATATAATGGACTCATTTATAACAGAATATGTAACACATAACATACATATATAAACTCATATATAATATAACACACACACACAAAACTCACGTATAACATAGGACTACCTAACGTAACGGAAGGGGCACACTTTTCCTGGGAGCCACACTGCAGACAGTGGGGATATTCCATATTGTAGTAAAGCGTTGGTTGATGTGAACCTCTCCATCTGTCAAAACTGGAGCATGAAGATTTGTGGTTTCCAATGTCTGCACACTTTGACTAAAGCTACAAAGAAATGAAATGGAAGGATGTCAACTGGGAGAAAGAATGATGTCACCGTGGGGGTCACATGACAGGTACACAGGGGTTCGTTATGCTCTCTGCTTATTTGTGTACAGTGGCCATTTCTTATAATAAAAAAGTGAGGGGGGAAACACATTATGATTTCACATGCTATGGCTCATGGCCTTGGAAATAACCAGAGAAACACCTTCCCTGAATGAAGACAGAGAGCCACCGGTGCTGGCTTTCTTCTTGCCCCCTTGGCCGTTTGTATACTCCTGCAAGGACTGTAATACCCAGAAGCACCTTGCCAAGGCTCACCTGAAAATGGCACAGCCCTGGGCTTCGCTGTCGTTCGGAGCTGAGGTGTGCGGGTACCGGGGACACAAGGGCTGTGACAGTTTGTCCAGGCTGCCTCTGACAGTTTTGAATGGTTACTTCCTCAAGGTGACCCACCTTGGTCATCAGCAGAACCAGTCTCTAGCCTGGCCGTTGGGAACAGTCAAGGGTGGGAGTAAGGCTGGGAGGCTAGACTGCAGATCCCAGGCAACTGCTTTCTGCTCCGTGGCTCCTGTTCTAGAAGAGAGTGTCCCCACAGCACGCGGTGAGAAGCAGCATCCTCCACCCCCAGGACATTGCCTCGATCTTCTCTTACATCTTATATTCCCCTCTGCTTTCCTCAACAGCCACCACTGGAGTTGGGAAGACTTTCATTTCCTTCCCACAGGACAACAACCCCCACCAGGTCACCCCAGAAGTCCCAGAACTGTGGCAGAAGGGAAGGATACATTGTGGTGGTTCAGCAGTATGATAGTGCCTTCCCCGGGCTATGGACTTCTTTATGAAATTCAAATGTATGCAGAGAGACCAAGAGTGCACTGCAAACCCTTCCAGGGTAAAAAAAAAAAACAAAACACGAAACACCAAGCCCTCATTCTAAGCAAAGAATGAAAGAGAGAGGCTTGAGAGGCTGCCAAGAAATATTCTGCCTGTACCCCAGTGAACTCCATCCAATATCAGCTTAAGTAATGCTGAGATACCATCTCACTCTTTCAAGTCTTCAGCTGTCCTGCTCCAAGTCTGTCTGGAGCCGGGTCCCACATCTGTCTGCAGCTCAGCAGCATGCTTCCTGTCCTGCCTGCATATCAGCCTGCACCAAGATGAGACTAAGGTCTTTCCAACAGGCAGGGCTCGCCCCGTGGGAGGCGGCTTAGTTTTCTGCGACTTTGAAAAAACAACAAATTCAAAACATGTAGCAGAAACGTCCAAATCCATGCACAAATTATCAAATTAACTCCCAATGACTTATTGTCAGATTTATAGATCAAAGCATCTTTCAACTGCCATCATGGAAACTTCTCATTGTAAATGGTAATTAGCACAGAGACACCCCCCCCAAACTGTCAATGTGCAAAGAACTGTGGAGTGTTCAATGCTAAATGGGGCATTCAGACCATACCTCTTTCCCCAAGACTCGGGGATCTTCAAGGAAGGAGTAGAAAGATTTTCAGGGCAACATCAAGGGGATGGCAGCCAGAGGTGGCTGATAACCTCAGGGAAATGGTATTTTCCAGACACAACAGGACAGATGCACCTATGAACTCATGGAGATTAACAGCATGAACAAGACCTACCCAAGCTGAAGCCAGATGAAAAGACCAGCATGGAGAAGGTGGGTAGACATGAAATCCTCACTGGCTGAGGAGCTGCAGGCATTGGTTAGCTGCCGGGAGAGGAAGACTCGGTTTTCTGTAATGATGTGACCCTTGGTAGGTTGACCATACATCGGGGCAGGCCCTACTTTCAAGACCAGCTGAGCAACATAAACTAGACTTGGTGGGGAAAGAAGAAAGAAGACAAAGAAGAAGAGGAAGAAGAAGAGGAAAAGGAGGAAAGAGAGGAGGAAGATGAGGAGGAGGAGGAGAAAGGAGAAGGGAAGAAGGAAGGGGAGGGGGAAGAGGAAGGGAGGGGAGGAGGAACAGGATGGGGAGGAGGAACAGAAAGAAGGTAAGGAGAAGAAGATGAGGAGGAGGTGAAGGAAGAGTAAGAAGAAGGAGAAATCTCAAACTGGGTGGGATGAGATGGGAGGGCAGTAACGGGAAGAGCTGGGGTAGAGGGGATGACTTAAAAAAAAAGAATACAGAACTTGCACCTGCACCTCTGGGCCCACACCACACCTCTGCTATCCCCCGCCCAGGAGCCATTTAGCACATAGTTAGCCCTTGAGGTATTTGCTATTTTTGTCCTTTGAGGCAAGAGTGGGGTGACTCTGGGAAAGGCACAGGGAGAAAGCTGGTGGACCGACACTCTTCCAAAGACCCCTGCACCCCTGTGGCTATTTTCATCCCAAGCTGTGCTATGTAGAGGTTGGAGGGACAACTGCCTTCTGAGGTTTGCCTGTGAGGAGGGAGAGCCAATTTATCCTGCCTGCCACACTAAGAGGATCCTTATCCACATTATCAGCAAAGAGAGCAGGAAGAAGCTGGCCAGGGTGAGCAGGCCACCGAGCAGACAGCCTTTTATTGTGCCAAACTCTTTCTTTAATTTCTGTGACAGGGTAATACAGAGTCTCAGGCCATGACCTTTTCTCAGGCCATTATAGAAGTCAAATCTGGTTCCGTCAGGAGGCATCACCAGCCGGCTTCATCATCACTCTACGTGGAAGGTGACCCTGCACAGCACCGGATACAGACAGATGGGCCAGCCCCACTTCTGCCCAGGCAGCACACAAGAGCCTCAACAGATGGCAGAAGATGCTGGAATGTAGATCCACAGCTCTCCTGGACCACATCACTCTGAGGAGGGCTGGGGAGGGGGCGGACAATGTGTCTCAGTCCATCTTCTGTGGCTATCACAGAATAAATGAGACTGAGCAATGCATAAAGAAAAGAGGTTTGTTTAGTTTCATGCTGCTGGAGGCTGGGATGCCCTAGACTGGGTGGATCCACTTCTCTTGGGGACCCCTGCTGCTTCAATCCTTGGTGGAAAGTGGTAAACACGAGGGGCAGCCTTGCTTTAGGCCAACAGGCTCTCTGCTCCATCAGTCAGTCCCTTCAGAGCGAGAGCTCACTTACTCTAGAAAGTCCTGGGTCTATCTGCCAGGGCTCCACCCCATGATACACAGTCTGCCCAGGATACCTGGGCTTACCTCCACACTAGAGACTAAACCTCTTTGTGGGCTTTGGTGGCCAAACAGCATCCGAAGCACAGTACAGACAGAAGGACAGTGGCATAAAACCAGCACTGGAGCTGGGGAGATGGCCCATAAAAACTCACATGAGAAAGCCTTGGCATAGTGGTGCGCATTAGTAACCCCAGTCCTGGGAAGGTGGAGACAGGCACGTTGCCAGCCAGCCAACCTAGACTAAATGGTGAGTTCTAGGGTAGTGAAACACCCTGTCTCAATAAACAAGGTAGATGACACCCAAGGGACAATGACTGCCCAAGACTGACCTCTGGCCTTTGCATGCATGTGTACACATCTTCAACACACACGCACACACACACACACACACACACACACACACATCTGCACAGGTGCATGCATGTGGCTGGATTGGATTGGTGGATAAAAAGGTTATTCACTAAGCATTAGCCCTTCTGTTGGGTCCCTGATTACCTTGTGTGGCAGCAGGTACAGATTAGTGGACCTCAGGGAGGCCTTGAACTTGGTGTTTATCTGGGACTCTGGGAGCCCTCTAAGGAAGAGGAATGGGAAGACTAGCCTTGTCTGAGGTTCCAGACCCCACCAAATGACTGAGCTGTCCAGCAGTCCAGGCTTCAACCCCGTTGACACTAGACCCATTGTGCAATGAAGCCTGGCAGGGAGATGGGACAGGGGAGAAGGTGGCAGTGGCCTCATCCCAGGGGTTCCATCTTTGGAGGTTGCACCCTAGAGACCTTGCAGAGCCCCGAGGCACCTCCCTTAATAGGTGAATGTGCCTTAGGTGTCTGAACCCAGAGGTCATCAGTCATGTGTCACAGTCCCTGGGGCTCAGTAAGGGGCGCTGCTAGCTCTGGTCACGCTTCCTTGGGATAGGTAGGACCTGGTGAAGATGGGAACTGCAGATGCTGTAGAACATAGCCCCAAGGTGATCAGGTGCCAGTCAGGCAGCCATGCTCCAACCACAGCTCTGGAACTTATCCTCTCAGGGATGCTGGGGGAGCCGAGCTCTCTCTTCACCTTCAGCAGGAGCAGCAGGAAGTACCTGCTACCTGGGAGGTCCCATGACAGGCATTTTATGTACCTTGCATTACTGTGGCAACCTGTGCCCTTATCACCCCATGTCACGGATGGGGAAGCCATACAATAAGGATGCTGTGTCTCTAGGATCTCTCTGGTCTCCTGATGTTGGGTCACTAGCTTCTTCACAGATTCAATTCAGTTTTTCCAGAGTCTGAGGAAACAGGGCTGAGCCTGGGCCAGTTCCGAGGCACAGACAGGGGGTGAGGCTATCTCATTGCACGGCGCTGCTGTGTGAATATTCAAACCTGTAGATTTCTGGAACATTCTGGAGGGTGCTTGATCTTTCTGAAAATTTTCTAGTTTTTTTTTCTTCTGTTCCTCAGGCAATAGTAGTATGGGGAATCTGGCCATGGCAGTCAAGGCCATGGCATGTCACAAACCTGATCTGCTGGGGTGGTTCCAGTTCTGCATCCACAGAGGGAACTCCTTAGGCTGTTGCCTTCTAAGTAAATGGGTGTCCCAGGAAGGTCCCCAGGGTGGCCATGTATGGATACCAATTTGTGTCTGGATGTGGGTGAATCTCTGAGTGAATGAATTCTCTGAGGCATGTGAGTCTCTGTATATTCCTGTGTGGGTGTGAGTTTGTGTGAATATGTCTGTGTTCATGTGTTGGTGTGAACGTATGACTGTGTCTATGCACGGTCTTGAGTCTGTGTATGCATGTCTTCAGTATGTGTGTCAGTGTATAGCATGCTGGTGTCCGTGAGTGTGTGTCTCTAGGTGTGTGTGTTTGTGTATGTGTGAATATGTCTGAGTGGTAGTGTGAGTCTGGTGTGTGTGTTTGGTAATGTGACAGATTGTGTATAAGTTTCTGGGTAGGAATATGAGGGTGAGTCTTTGGGGGGGATGTCTGTGTGATGTGTGTAAGGGTATTGTTGAGTGTGAGTCCCTGGCTATAAATGTGTGTCTGTGAGTGTGTAGGTATGTGTTGAGTGTGAGTCCAGGGATGGGGGTGTCTGTGTGCATTAATGTGAGTGTTGGTGTGTAAATACGTGGGTAGTGCCTATAAGATAGTACAAGTGTGACTCTGTGTGTGTCCAGGTATGAGTGTGTGTATGTTAGTTTGTCAGTCCGTGATGACATGAATCCATGTGCGTGCCCTATGCGAGAGGTTAGGGAGCTGCATGCACATACAGGCAGGCATCTGCGGAGACGCTAAGGTGTTCCATGTGGAGTTATCGCTAGCTTGTGAAGAAGCCGCTGAAGTCAAGATTGACTTGAGGATGAGTAGTGGTGACAGACAGGCAGGGGGTGGAGAGGGACGCTAGCAGCTGAAGTGTTGGGCCATTGAATGGGGAGGAAGGCAGGGGAGCTGGGCGGCCCTGTGTCCATCTGGAGGCCAGCAGGGGGCGCTATGCAATACAGGCAACAGTGGCTTCGAGGCCTCTAGACACCTGCTGGCCCTGCTGGGGAGGAAGGCCAGGGCATCCAAGGCCCAGCAAAGGGACTTGTAGGGAGCAAAAGGATTGTAGGAAGCCCAGGTCACAGAAACCAGAGAGACCACCCCCAACAGGGCCCAGTCTCTGGCAGAAACTTATGGAGGTGGTGCTCTTTGTCCTCCACTTCACCAGGGCTAACATGCCCCCCCCAAATAGAGACATCCTGGGCCTTTTCTTCCAGCCTTCTGTCCTCGCGTCTGCTGATTAGCCATGCAGTTAGGGACTCTTGTCTGGCTTTGTTCTTCTAAAGAACAGCATTACTACGGGGGTGTTGCCCCTTCCGCCAAGTGCTTTCTCACTCAGAGCTGGGGCCCCCACCCCCCAGACCTCTCTGGCAGATCTGCTGTCCTAATCCCGGGTTCTGGCATCAGAGTGGTTGCCATGGGGACCTCACCATTTCGCATGTTGATGTTGGGTTCAGTGGGACAGGAATGTGAGGAAAGGGGGAAGGCGAGGGGGCGGAGGGGAGGAAACAGAACTCTTAGGCTATTCCCAGGCGGGAGGCTTGGGAGGTGGCCAGGAAGAAGTAGGTAAGTTTCCTGGGCTGGGAGCAAAGTAGTGCCAGCTGGTGGCTTGACACAACAGAGTCCTATTCCTCTATAATTGCCCGAAGTGAAAAATCAAGGTTCAAGCAGGGTTGGTTCCTGCAGGAGGCTCCTGTGGAGGACTCCCACTCCCACGGAGGACTCCCACTTCCTTCCCTGTTGCTGTCATTCCTTGGCTTGGAGACACAGCACTCCACTCTCGTCTGTGCCTCCACTGGGCCTTCTCCTCTGCCTCCACCTTCATCCTTGTGCTATCTCTTGTAAGGACACTCGCCAGGTGTCTGGGGAGGTGGATCAGCAGCGAGGAGCACTTGCTCCACAAGCATAAAGGCCTGGGTTCAAATCCCCGGCTCCCACATGAAAAGCTGTAAGGTCAACGCTGAGGAGGTGAAGACAGAGGGATCCAGGAGCTGGTGGTGACAGACTCTGTCTCGTGAATGTGTGCCTGTGGGCCTGCTTGTGTGTGTGTGTGAAACATCCTTCAGAGTTTAGGGCCTTCCCTCAATCTATGATGATCTCGTTAATTTTATGTCTGGGTCCCCTTTTTCCAAATGAGGCCACTTCTCCAGGTTACAGAGGGTGTGGACTTGGTCACATCTGTTTGACGACCACCTTGTTGTGATTTGGATCTGAAGTATCTCCCACAGGCTGACCTGTTCTTAACACCCTGTTCCCAGATGGTGGTGCTGCTTTTGGAGGCGGGACCTAGCCGGAGGAAGTGGATTGCTACCAGGCCTTTAAGTGATATAGCCTGGTCTACATCCATCCTGTCCCCCACTTCCTGATGTGCCAAGATGTAAGGAGGGGTCACTTTGTACTTCAACTGCTGGGAGCCACCACATCTTCCCTGCCATGATGGGTTAATGCCCCTAAAACTGTCATCTCCAAATAAATTCTCTATTAAGCTGTTTCTCTCAGGTGACCCATCACAATGAAACGAGTGGCTAACACTCAACAGCTTCGCTCTGAGCCTCAGGGCCAGGGAAGGAGGCTCTGGGCCGATTTTCCTCAGCCCTCACAGGGGCCATCTGCTCATGTGTCTCCAGGCTACACCGGGCCAGCTGTATGCACATCTGTGCAAGCAGGTGGGCTGAGTGGGCATCTGGCCTTGCTGCCTGCTAACTGTGAGACCAGGAGAAGTGGCTGACCCTGTTTGTGGGGGTTTCTGAGCCATAGGTCCAAGATGAAAACGGTTCCCTCACTGAAGGGCTGTTGCGGGCAGCAGAGAGGTTCAGCTCTTTCAGCAAGGCGCCGGACACCATGCTGTGTGAGCACTGGCTGTGACTGCTGTGACTCTTAATGAGGTCCCACTTGCCACTCCTCCCAGGGAAAGAAACTGCTCGGTAGAACCATCTGACAAGAGAACGGCTGGAGGGAGACCTCAGACCTCACCCCTGGGAATCTGGAAGGTCTAGACCCACCCCACCATGCAGGCTCCTTCTCAAGGCCTTTTAAACATTTTTAAAAAGTGTGTGTGTGTACGTGTGTATACGTGTGTGTAGTGTGAATGTGGGCATACACACAGTAAGAGTGTGGAAAAAGGCAGTTCTCTCCTTCCATTGTGGGTTCTAGGACTCGAACCTGGATCCTCAGGTTTGCATGGCCAATGCTTTGTGTCTGCTGAGCCATCTTGCTGGCCCCTTTTTCTCAAGATTTGATCTCACATCATTCACATAAAAATTTTCCTTCATTTCCTTCATCTTTGGAAAAATGAAGACAGGTCGGCGACTTTCCCCTATTAAGTCGTTCCCCCAAGGAATTATTATTACCTCTTTTTAGTGCAAAGAACTGCCTTTCCTTTGGCGTTTGGGGGTCGTCAAATATCTGATGACATTACAGACACAATGAACACACCATTGCCTGTGTGTGTTTGAATGTCCTATGTGACAAACAGAAAGTTGGATCCTTACGTGAGCTCTTTTTAGAAAATTCTCTCACTTACGAAATGAAGTCTGGGAGACCCTGCCCTGGGGCTCCCAGAACAACTGTAAATATGTAATCTCACTCTGTTCTCATTTCACAGGTAATGATAGTGAGCATCCTGAAGTTGACAACTGGCCATAGTCACATGACTGGGAGATGGCATCAGGCTCCTCTAGACAAGCCTGTGTTGGGATGTCACTGGGGCTGGGAGGGTGACTTCATTCTCTTGCTTTCTGTGTAGCCTAGAGTTGTGGTTTTGTTGTTTTTTGTTTTGTTGTTGTTTTTTCAAGCAGTCAGTACCCAGGATTAAGATTGCCCCCACCCCAGGAGTCCCTCTTTGCCGAAACTTACTGATTTTGTCCTGTGTGCCTCACACCGAGGCTCCAGGCTGTGCCTGGTTAGCTGAATGCTACCACTGAGCAGTTTTTGGGCTCCCTGTCCTTACTGTCCCCTACAGATGAAGCCCTCACAGGACTGAGACCATTGGATTTCCCCTCTAGCCCTGCCTGCCTGATGCTTCTAGAAGGAGCCTTCCTTACACCCCCGGCAGAGTGCTCACACTTTACAACAGCCTTCCAACCAAAGCGGGCCTGTGGTAGCTTCCTCTTTAGGGGTTCTGTGGGTACTGACCTCCACTGCTTTGTGGATGCTGATGGTTCTCTTGAATGCAGCAGGTCCTCAGGCTCAGGTTGGACCTGGGCTCCCCCTTCCTCCCCAGGGTAAGTTTCAGGCACAGCATTACAGGCAATCTTGGCGGTCACTCCTGCAACCATTGCCGGCCTCTCACCTTGTGGGTGGAAGAGACTGGGGCCCTAAAGAAAAGGTGCTCCCTGACTCTGAAGCTTAACCATCAGTAGGTGACTCACCGGGTCCACCTGTGTGGCCTCTGGTCTATTTATTCTTTTAATGGGTGTGGGGATGGAGTTTGGTAGGGCTGCTTTGCCTGTGAATTCGTTCGGTCAATATTCGAAGGCACTTACTAAAGGCGGGCCACATCGATGAAGAAGCAGGTGCACAAATATCCCTGCCCTGATGGAGTGCACAGTCTAGATGAAGAAGGGAGATGGACACTAAATCACAGATGCACAAGGGAAGAAATTATAGGTTGGAAGGAGATAAGTGCCCCGAGGAGAGAAAACGCAGGCAGAAAATTGAGATTAGGAGCGCTTGGAAGGGGAGAAATGGGTTACAACAGAATGGCCAGGGAACCTAGGATGTTCTCATTTCTCACAAAAGTATCCTGTGGAGTTGTAAAGAGAAGTATCCCTCCCTGTACTTTGGTGGCTTCAGCTCCCGGTTGATTACAGAAGATGGCTCTTCTGAGACATCCCTAATGACAGTAAGACAGTCATACTAAACCCTCCTTGAACACAGGCTGTCCCTGTGGACAGGGTAGAACCAGGGGAACCAATAGCCAGCTCTCCAAGCAAGTAAAGTTGTGTCCCTGAGTGTCACACACACACACACACACACACACACACACACACACACACACACACA
>LOJH01008836.1:16613-29118 GCA_001685095.1 Ellobius talpinus
ACACACACACACACACACACACACACACACACACACACACACACACACCACAGTGCCCCAACCACCACCACGGAAAGACATGCCAAGGGTGAGCATAAAAATGTGTACAAAGGGGTTCCTGGATGTCTGCCAGTGTTGGGGGCTGTGTGTGTGCTCTGAAAGGCTGTCCCCTCTCTTCCTGAAAATGGCTTCCTCACTTGATCTCCAGGGCCCCAGAGGCTCTTGGGTCACCTCTTCCTACCCTTGTTTGTGTTGCTGACTTCACTTGTTTCCCCCCACCCCCGCCCTGCCGCCTACTTGAGTCTGCAGATGTAGGAGAGGCTCGGGACTCTGTCCTTCCGTTGCTTATCTGCCAGCTCTGCGCGCTCCCATTTATTCTCAAGCCTTTAAACACCATTTGGAAGCTGAAGACTCTTAAAGTTTTATCTCTAGCTTGGACTTTGCGTTGGGTCCAGACTCATATATCCAACTGCCTGCTTGAAATGGCCACTGAGAGGGCTGGGAGGTAGTGGTGGATGTGAATACAGTCTGCTCACATGTCCTCTGATGGGGACCACAGTGATCAATACTCTGCCGTCTCCCACTGGTCCTGCCCTAGTGGCACTAAGAGCAGTGCATCCTGGGCTTCTCAGGGTGAGGATGGAGAGATGCAGGCAGGTCACAACGTCTCTTCCAACAGCATAAAGGATGTCCCTTAAGGGGAGATTTTGACTCCAGGATTCAAAACTGGTTCACCAGGTGCTTCTCTGTCAGGAGTCCAAGAGGCTGAGAACCCAAGAACCCGTGAGGCCCTAGAAATAGGGCTGCTTCTTCCCCACACCCAATCCTATCTGCCTGCCTGCACCTCCAGTCATCCATCAACACTGTGGAGTAGCCACCTTTTCCCTTGATGTGACCAAATGCCTGGCAGAAACACCTCCTCTCACCTCTTGCCCACCTATAAGTTCTTCCCTTTCCTTCCAGCCTTTGCCAGCTGCCCCCTCAACTGTCTCAAAACCAGCCCACACCGGGACATCTTATTTTTCCCAGGTGACTTAGATATGGGTTCTGATTTGCTGTTGCTATTGTTTGGTAATGGGAGGCAGGCCTTTTCTATGAAGCCCAGGATGGCTGGAGCTCACAATCATCCTGCCTCAACTTCAAGAGCACTGATATCACCAGGGCGACTAGTGGGTTCTGCTGGTGCCCATCCCTGGAATGGCAGTTCCCTGAGGCAGTATGCTGTTCTCTCCTCATTTCCACCCCAGGCCTGCACAGGGAAGGTTCTTAGTAAATATTTGCTGAACGAGTGGATAGTGAAGCCACCCATCGGTGTATCTGATGCATAATGGTATCTGATGCATAAGGGTATTTGATAAATACTGACTATAAAATTTTAACTGTTTATATTTCATAAAATTCAGGAACTTGCCAAGCAGAGGAGGGGAAAAAATCCTCTAATCTCATTGTTGAGCTGCTCCAGATTGGCTTCTGAAAAAAAAGACAAAAATAATATATGCAGACAGAAAAATCCCTGTAAGTACTGAAAGGCACAGAAGAAACAAAGAACCCTCTACCGTCACCTCTGACATGGCCTTGGGCACACCCAAGGGGGCACTGGCTCTCAGGGGCTAGCTATTTCTTGGTGGCACTGATGCTGGTGCAGCTGCTGAGGGGACCCCAGTTTTAGAACCATGGATAGAATGCTGCTTCTTTAAGATGTTACCCCTACAGCCACCACCGCTCCCCTTCCCAAGTCCTCTATAGTCCCCACCCCATGTTTTTCTTCATACCACATACCTCAATCCCAATTACACATTTCCTTGTGTTTAGTGATGATCTTGGCATTTAGTAGATGAACGCTGGGTAAAACAGTGGCAATGATGATGAATGAGTGCAAAGAGGTGGTCCATCTCCCCTCTAGAAGGAATAGAGCAATATTGGTGAATATAAGTAAATCCCTTGTTCTACAAGAGACTTTCAGGCTAAAAATTGGCAGAGGCCACCATTAGTTTAGCACTGGTGTGCCTGATGACATGTGTGAGCATGTCTTGTTTCTAGATTCCCAGTGCCTGGATTACAAATTATAAGTAAATGAATGAGTGAAAACACCCAGCTTCCCAGGTCCACTAATTCTATATCCTCATATTTGAGCAACTGTGATTTCAAATGTCCAGGAGAAAAGACGTCTGTACCGAAGATGCTGGCCTCATCTCCCTGGCCTCCCCCAGGACAGTGCAGTGCCACAGTGTTTCAGATAGACTGACCCTGGGACAGGCGTTACAAACAGTCTGTAAAGATTTAAAAGAAAGACAAGGATGTGTGCAGGTCCCATGCAAATCCCATACCTTTTTACACAAGGGATGTAAGCAGTAATACAAAAGGGACCTGATCATGGAACGCAAAATGGCTTGAACATGGTGCACAAGATACTTGAACATCATACGTAATGGTTAGAGCATCGTTGCACGAGGAACTTGGACATCCCTATGGTAGTGACTTGAGCACTGATGCACAAGGGACTTAAACTTTTTACATACTTAATTTGAACACTGGTACGTAAGGAGTTTAAACATTGGTACATAAGGGACTTGACCATTGGTACCCACTTACTTCAACTTTGTTACAGAGCATACTTGGGCGCTGGTTGACAAAGCATGTGAACACTGGTTTAGAAGGGTCTTGCTCCTGAGTTTGTATGGGAGTGAGCAATGATACATAAGCATCAAATGGACCCATCTACTGTGGACACTCTAGGATGACTGTATACAATTGTCCTGCTTAGGTTGTTTTCTCCTTCCCTGGATGTAGAGGGAACAGTTCATCTCAGTGTCCGTATAGGGCATCCATCTCTTCTCAGGATGGGAAACTGGGATCCTTCAAGAAACTGTGCCTGGTCTTACTTCCTCGGGATGATTGACAAGGTCCTGGGAAATTCTGAGCCTCTTCTAGCATCTTAAAGAACACCTGGGAAGAAAGACACCTGTAACTTCTCATATAAAATAGAAGAAAGATGGGAGGGGAGGGCCCATGGACAGGATTATTCCTATTAAATACAAAACGGAAAGTAACATGAAGATCAGAGGGAGGCTGAAAAGAAAAAGACAACAAAGCAGAGCGACAGAGAGGCAGGAAGGGAGGAAGTGGGGAAAGAAAATGAGGGAGGAGGAGGGGATTGTCTGCATGGACAATGGGGTCCCCTCTTCCTAGGCATCTGCAGGCTACCTGCCAAATCAATTGATTACATCTGTAGTCAGAGTTGCCTTTTTATTTCACACCAATTTTCACAGGCGGTGTAAGATAAAAATGGAAGAGACGAAGTGAATGGGAAAGATGATTGAATGTTGATGTAAAAGGGAAGGGTGCAAGGAAGGGGGGGACAGTGGACACGCAACTACAGGGACAGTGGCAGACCGGAGTTTGAGTCATGTGGCTTTCCTCCGTCTCATGACTGGTGTGTGTGAAACTTGAGGACCTGTGTCTTCTATTCCTAGGAGTCTGCTGGTGACAGTCCTCCTTAGCTGCCAGCATGGCTATAGCCCGCCTTCAGGGTAGCACTGGGGTCCCTTGGTACCCCTGATTCAGGGGTTCAAGGGCTTGGTGAGCTCTGAGGATCTCAGACTCAAGCTGTCTGAGGATTCACTGGGTGCTATTTCCTCAGTTTCTTCTCCTCTTGGAGCCTCAGTTTCCCCACCGGGAGTGTGGTGAAAGTCACTCACTTGGCCCTGGTGCTGGAATGTTTGAGACCTGTGTTATGAATGGCCGGGCTGTAAGTGGCCTCTCAATCTCAGCAAGCACTACACATGTAAAGAAAAGAAATGACCACTGCGGACCAGCTTAGATGAATGTCCAGGGAGGTGGTGCACTACTGTTCCCTGACAGGGTCTTTCACCGAGTCAGCCATCTGAGCCATCTTCAAAGGCTAGTGGCAACCCTAGGGCTCTATTTCAGGTCTAGGGTTGCCATCTAAGCAACTTTGGGGAGGAGCCTTCACAAAGTTCTTCTGCCAAAACCAAGTTTCCAGGGTTGTGGATGCTTCTAGTTCTGCTTTTGTCATTCTGTCCCCCCTTAGGCGACTGTGGCAGATATCCTGACCCCCACAACCACCCTCCAGCCAAAACATTCAGCAGTAAACAGTGGTTCCACTGTAATCCCCGCTCCCCAACAAGGGGAGTAATGGCTAACTGCAAATGTCTCAACTCCCCAGTGCCCCAGTTACATTTCCTGCCACCCAGCCTTATAATCACCCTTGTCTGTAAGGGCGGCAGGAGCCCCAGTTCTTTCGGAGATCCCCTTCCCCCTCTTGCAGGGGCTTCTCCCGAATAAGCACACGCCACTGTCGAGTCTGTCATGCCTTGCCATCAGGGCCTCCCATCAAGGGGATAGTATCCAGGAGCCAGGGATCAATTTCCTTAACAGAAACCCTTCCTGGCATGCCCCCTTCCTCCCATGCCAATCCCAACCCCTTATTTTCCTGCCTTTCTCTTCCCTGAGCTACTCCAACAACGATCTTCTCCATGGCTTTCCTGGTTCACACCACTGGCTAGTTTATCACGGATTGAGTCAGATCTCTTCCCTCCTGGAGTCTCTCTTTGTTCTTCTCTATCCATCAGACGAACCCAGTGCTGAGTGAGTCTCCTCCAACTGCTGTAGAGGTAGTTATTGATGTGATGTGTCTGGGTGGAGACCCCTTCAATTCGCTTGTCAGCTTCTCTCAGGAGGACCATCAGGTGATGGGGACACCCCTTCCTCTTGTCCTGCCTGTCTTCAGAGAGTCCGCTCTCACTCTCCCTACTTAACTAACTAAAACCCTTTAAGAACTCCATAAGACCCCTTTGGGGTGCCTTCTCCATACCTTTTCAATGCTCAGCTGGGCAAATACCTCTAAAACAAAGTGTCTCATCTTTCCCTGCCCACAGCATCCTCTGGACAGCGGTCACCACTTGCCCCAAAGTGGTGTATTAGACTTCAAAATTCAGAGAGCTCTCAAAGGCTTCCTCTAACCACGGAGACAGACTGACATTCCATACGTCCAAACCCTGCTTGTCTCCATTCTCAGTTATCTTTAGGGCAGCCTCGTTCCGCCTTTTGGGTGTCACACCTCCCTAAATCTCCGCACTCCAACCCAAGCCTAACACAGTCACGCTTTCCCGAGCCAGATCTCGTCTTCTGACTTCAGAGCCTCTTAAATCTCTCCTTCGCTGTCCTTCTGTGTCCCAGCCTCCCTACTCCAAACGTGTCCTCTTATCTCCTCTCCAAATCCAATCCCATGCTCACATCTCTCTCTCTTTGCCCCCCCCCNAGCCTCCTCAGTCTGCCCCCCTCTGAGATAAGTGGCCAGACCTCGAGATCCTACCTACATTCAGGTTCTTTTTCCTCTGGCAGTCGTCCCCCAAACTGAAAAAAAAATCTAGGCTCCTGTGCTCCTTGCCTCTCTACCCACTGAAAGGAATCTCAGCACCCTACCCATCCTTTACGTTGCCATGGTACATCTGTGTCACCGTTTTTTCTACCCATTGCCCTGAAGACCGTAAGTACCTCTGGTTGGTAGCTCAGGTCCATGTAGACACTCTCCACCCTCAGGCTCAGGGTGTTGTCAGGGTGATTGACATTCCCTGGCTGACCCTAACTGGAACTACTGGGCCACCTCTGTGATCTCCATAAAAAGGCTTTAAAGGTCGCTTGCTTCCTGGCAGGTATGGAAAAGGCAGCTCTCAAGGCTGTCAATTATGAACAAAAATCAGAGTGATCACTCACAGGCCAAAAGAAAACCCATCTCTATTTCCCCCTTGTCTTTAAGAGGCCATGACCAATATGCTGACCTGTCAGCTGACTCAGACAGGGGCGTTTGTACTTACACCTGGTCTTTAGCTCACACCTGGCCTCAGATATGAGATTAAAGCCCCTAAAACTTGACGATGGCCCTCAGAACCCTCAATGGGATGTAGTTAAAACAGCCTTCAAGGTCTTTAAACATAGGAATAAAGGAGCCAACGTTTAAAAGGGACCAGGCCAAACGACAGATACCGGAAGCCTCCTTTTCACAGGATTCTAGGCCAAGGGGATGGGAAGTGGGTCAGTGTGAGGTCCACTTCAAATGAGGCCAACAAGACCATTGAGCAAGTGCTTACCCCAGACCCAGGCTGCCTCCGTGCCTCTGTCCCATTCGTGGGTGAGAAGGACACTGCCAGTCAGATTGCACTCAGTAAGGGGACACTTTCCATTCTACCACCCCCCAATAGGTCCCAGACGCCTGACTCAGGCTTGGCTGAGCATTTGGGTTTAGAACAGAAGACTGAAGAGCCCCGATGTCCTCTGGTCACCTGCCCTCCTACATAACTGTAGAACCACTTTGTGACACTATGAACTTGCTTGCAAATCTCTTTCACTTTTATTGGATTTGGGGGCCTACTTAATCAGAACTCCTCCTGGGGTTCCCTTTCTCTCTCTAGGATGAGAGTGGACAGGATATACTCGTAGTCAAAATGTATGTGTCTGGTGTTACGCAATATGTTTGGCTAGCCTTTTACATGATCATTTCTGGTGATCCCTCATTGCCTGACACATCTCCTGGGCAGATACAATCCTCCCAAATTCTGGTGCCCAGTGACTTCATCCCATATGGTTCTTCTGCTTCCTTTGCCTTTCTCTGCCTTCCAGATATTTTCTCCATCCTTCTCCAATCACTAACCCCTGCTGATCTACACTCTATCCTCACAATTTGCAAGCCTAGATCTGTTGTAGGTGCCCGCTTATTTGTTCCTGGCTGCTCAGCTCCAAAATAATCACATAGAAACCATAGAAGCAGGCACACACCCTCCTTAACCAACACCCGGCCAAAGTCAACCTTTCACTTGACCTTAAGCTTTTGGGGTCTCCTCTGCTTTCCCTTGCTACCTCCACCTCCAGATGTTTGAACACACGTATGAGTGAGCAACTTCCCTGTGCCTAACCACTCCAGCTGTGAGGGCCATGCCCCCATGAGTCCTCTGTTTCATCCTTGCCCTAATCAAACAGCTGGATGCTCTCACAAGCCTTGCTATGTGACCCAGCTCTTCGTTCCCCTCCAACTCTTGGGCCAGCTCATCTACCCAAACCCATTACTCCCTGGAGATCCCAGTCTCACTATATACCTGGACAGACTCACCCATGGAATTTTACCTTAGCTACCAAGCAAGTCCCTCCATGCCTTTTCCTATTAATGACCTTCGGGGGTGCCTCAGCTTCTTCCACTCACCCCTGACTCTTTCTACATTTTTTTCTGAGACTTTATTTTTATTTCATTTCTGTGTATGAATGTTTGCTTGAATATATGCCTGGGCCCACATATATTCAGTGCCCACAGAGACCAGGATAATGCTTTGGATTCCCTTGGAATGGGCTTACAGATGGGTGTGAGCCATCGCGTGGGTGCTGGGACTCAAACCTGGGTCCTCTGAAAGGGCAGCCAGTGCTCTTAACCACTGAACGCTCCTCCAGTCCCTCTTCCCACGATCTTGACTTAGGAGCTGTTTCGTCTCTTCAACTCCTCAGTTCAATGTACGTGTTTCTGATAATCAGTTGTTCATCTCTATATATTCTGATAACCAATGCTTTCATGAATCTACCCAGACCCCTTATAAGGACCACTTTGTACCCAGTCTCTCCTCACCTCCCAGGTTCATCTCGACATATCCTGTAAGCTCAGAGCCTTAGTCCATGCCACCTTTGCGGGCAACTTCTCTGTTTGTCTGTGTGCCCACACCCTCCATCTATTGCTTTCTGCCAATCACTATTAATCCATTCACACAAACAATGATTATGCCAGATGCCAAGTGGAAAATCCCCTCTGGCTTTTGGGACTCCCTTCCCTAACCTCTTAGAACCTCTTCTTACCCCTAACCTCAACAAATACTGTCACACCTCCCCAGCCACTCCCCGTGTGCCTTGTCTCTCCCTCTCCTTCAGGCACCTGCTGTACCCTTACCCTACTCGAACCTGACAATTTAACGTACCTCATCTCCCATCTGTGGTTCCTACCTACATCAAGGTTAAACTCCAGGGATACAGGGACCCCCTATTTATAGTTCCACTGCCAGTCCCTCACTAGGTCTGCCTTGGCTGGAGAATATTGTCTTCTAAAACGAGGTCTTCATCCAAAAGAACTGGGACATCACCCCAAACATTTTCTAGCACCTTTCCTTCTCATCTTCTGGTCTCAACTCCTTGGAGGTTCCCTTCCTTTGTAGAAAACTAGCTTATGTCTGTCTCCTGTTCATCTGATTCAATGTCTGCACCTTTGTCTTCTAAGACTTGGGCATCAATCTCCTTTTCAAGAACAAAAGATAAATGCCCCCCGTTTTGCTTCAATTCCATCCTCAACCCGAAACATTCTCCCACCTTGACAAGTCCCTAGATATTTCTTTTGCCATCTGTATAGGCATATCTGACATCCTTTTCAATCCTTAGCCTCCAGCAGCTTCCCAAGGCTTTCTGCTACCCTAGGTGAAATGACCACCATTAACACAACCCTCCATAACCACATAGACTCACTTGCAGGTGTCATTCTCCTAAAGGGCAGAGCTCTTCTCTGGTCATGCTTGAAAAGCAGGGCACCCATCTCTTTATCCAGGAAGACTGTTTGTTGCTTCTGTGCAAACCTGTTCAGAGGAGTCTGAGAGACAGCAAGCGTATTCCAAGATCGAGCACCCACATTTTGCTGCCATCGTGGCTCAAGGGGACAACTGTCCAACATCGGCTTCTCTGGCTGCCTCCCTTCTTGATACCCCTTATCTTTTCCCTCCCTCTAATGAACCTTTTGACTCTGTCTATTTAACTGCCTAGACTTTTTTCTTTTTATTCCAGAGACTGAAGTGCTTTACCCATGACACCCAAAAGACAGGTCAACGGCATCGTCCTCCAAAATTTCCAGTACCAAAGACTGCCCCATGATGATGTCCCAGGTCAGCCAGAAATAATCCTGTTAAAGGATGCTAACAGCACTATGAAAACGATGCCCCAAGTCCCATCCATACCACTCCCATCTGTTTCTCATTCTTACAAAACACAAAGCAAGAATATTAGCTTAATTATTTCATTCTGCCCCCCATTGGCTGCCTTCACAATACCTTGACCTCCACAAGCACCTGCCAGCTAATATTTTCATTAGCAAACTGTGGTCCTGCCACAAGCCTCAGTTTCCTTAGTAACCCTCATAATGGCTAACTACAAATGTCTTATCTCCCTGATGCCCCACTTACATCTCCTCTCATCCAGCCCAGTAATTACCCCAGCCTGTATGTGGGGCAGGGGACCCTAGTTCTTGTTGGAGGTCCCCCTTTCAAGCACTTCTCCCATAGAAGTCTGTGCTGCTGTTCCGTCTATCACCCCTTGTCTTGTCCTTCTATTCCAAATCTGACAGTCGCTGTTCCCCACGAGTGTCATAAACAGAGGTCAAGCTGAGGGAGTGCCCCTCCCAGCTTCCCATTCACCACCCTGAAGGTATCAGCAGCTCACAGGTCAGGTGGGGCACATATATTTATAGTCACTAATGGGACCAAGGGTTGGATGCCACTCGGTGCGCCATTCCATTAGGGTAGGGTGTTTCCCAGGTTAGGTCTTTTGAGAGAGTCATTCAAAAGCAAAGGTCTCTGCTGCAGAGAGGATGAGTCAGCTGCCACCCACTGGCCACTGCTGTGCCATAGTTCTCTCCTCGGCTGGCCCAGTGCATCAGCATGACAGGAAGTGCCCTCAGGAGGAATGGATGGCCATTAGGAGACACCCCTGATGCCTTTCCATGGGTGATACCTTCTCTGGACAGGAAGCTGTGCATCCATGAGAGTTCTTCAGAACCACAGATGACAAAAATAAAGTTCTGTGACCAATCTCCCAGGACACATGGCTTGTTAAAGACAGAAGAAGCTGGGGTCTGGATATTATTTCCAACCAGTACTCAGGTACATACTACATGCATGTATGTGCTTTCATGTATGCCTATGGTTTGTGTGTTGTGCATGCATGTGTGCATGTTATACGTATTTGTGAGTATGCACATATGTGTGTGCTTACTGTGTATCTGTGTGCTCATTCATACATGTATGTGTATTAAATATTTATGTGGATGCATGCACCTGTGTGTTTGTCATGTGTATATGCATGTGTCCTTATGTGCATGAGTTCACATGCATATTTACTTATGTGTTTTATGTTTATGCCTACATGTTTGTGTATGTACTTATTTCTCTCTCTCTGTGTGTGTGTGTGTGTGTGTGTGTGTAGGAGGGCAGGGCCAAAACGCAGTCTTTCTTGCAGGGAAGCAAGCCCCATGGTAAGGCCTGTGTTTGTTTCCAGGCTGAGGTGTGAGATGCCCCGCTAGGGCAGGAGGTGGGAATGACAAGCACATTTGCCTCCTAAACTCAGAGCACGCCCTGCCTGGGGAGAAGCATGTCAGGAACCGTGTGAAACAGCAGATGAAGTTGTCATTCCCGTTCCCTCTTTATGGCTCCCTGCGAGAACCCCACACACAAGGCCTGCCACTCAGCCTGCCAGGCATGGCAGCTCTCAGGCCCCGTTCTGTCCTCCAAGGGAACACAGGAGGCCAGAAGATATCTGTTTTATCTCCGAGTCGCCCGCCACATGCATGGTGCCTCCCTCTGAGTCCTGCCTATAAAAGGTGCCCAGGAGGATCCGTAGGAGGAAGCCACATGACCGCCAGGAGGGGACTGGGAGCTGATATGCATTGCAGTTCACAGGAATCTCCTCTCATGTACCGTCTGACCTTGCATTAACTCTTCTGCTTCTTCAAAGTCCCTCAAGACTGCATTTACCTTTGGGGAGAGCGGGGAGTGGAGTGGCTCTTCTTTCACCTAGTATCTTTGAGCAACAAAAAGACAAGCAGATATAGATGAAGAAGGAGGCAGGGACTGGCACGTGCTCGCTGGATGTGGCATGAGCTAGGAGTCTTCCCTCCCTCCTTGGATTGCCAGCCTTGGTGCTCAGTTCACCCATGTGGAAGATTCTCAACCCCACAACAGCCTGGGGCTGGAGGTGCTTCGGCCCTGGGGAAGGTCCATTCCTTGAGGTCAGGCTAGAAGTACTGGTCTTTGGATGCCTAGACAGACTCCAGCCCAAGAGATCAGGACCCTGCTTCCTGGCCTGCTCTCCAGCTTCTCAGAGGACCAGAGGACTGTGTGTCTAGGCTCACTGTGGCAACCCTGGTGGCTTCACCTCCATCCTCTCCTCACTCCCCACCTTCTTACAGAGTTTCCTGATAAACTCCCGGTATTGCAGTCCCTTGCTGTCTTAATCTGCTTTCTGCTGCTATGATAAAGCACCGACTAAAAACCTCTCGAGGAGGAAAAGGCTTATTTCAGCTCACAGCTTACGCCCATCAGGAACGGAGACACAACCATGGCGCCGCCGCCCTGCTTACTGGCCTAGTCCTCATGTTTACCTCGGCCTGCTTTCTCATACAGCTCAGGATTACTGGCCCAGAGGGGACACCACCCACATCTGTTGAGTATTCCCACATCTGTCATTAGTCAAAAAAAATAGAAAAAAAGAAAGAAAAGGAAAGAAAGAAAGAGTCCTACAGAATTAGCCACAGGCAATCTGATGGAGGCATTCAAATGAGGCTCTCTCTTCCCAGATTTCTCTAGCTTGTGTCAAGCTGACATAAAACCAACCAGGACACCAACCAAGGTCTGGATTTTAGGAAAATCCCAAGGAAGACAGGAGGCTCCCTGTAGTGTGAAGAAGAAGCAGTGTATGCTGAGGCCTGGGAGCCCCAGTTCCCCAGGCCACTCCCTGCACCTAGACCCGTAAAATAAGCCAGTGACCCACAGTGACATGAGTCTTCTGCTTGCACATTAAAAGGATCAGGTTCATCCAGGGTCACCACGGCGGTGGGGGAGGGGGAGATGCAGGCCACACACCGTCTATCTGGATTATGAGATCAAAGATCAAGACAGCACTGCACAGAAGCAAGTGTTACAGTGGGCGACAAATCTAAAATAAAGCTGGGAATGGGGAAAGAAAAGAAGGTGTTGTCAGAGGCCCGAGGTGGAAAGAGCCTTTCCCAGTCAACTTCTGAGTGTATGGGTGCCACATACCCAGCATGGAACTTTTCTGATCTGGTGGCATGGCTCCTGTCTGTCATCTGTTTTAGGTGTCCCACATGGTAGGCATTAGGTTTGTAGGAGCCTTCCTTCCATGGCTGGCTGTGATTTTCTAGAAAGAACTGGTACTCAGAGTCCGTGGGTGGTTTAGGAATATGGTGTCTGGGGCTGGGGAGATGGCTCAATGGGTGAAGAGTTTGCTGAACAAGCACAGGGGACCGAGTTTGGATCCCTAGCGTCCACTTAAAAGCCGAATGGGACAGTAAGCATTTGTGATCTTAGTGCTGCCACGGTCACATGCAGACAGGTGTAGTGAGAGCTGCGGGCTGGGCTGCTTTATGTCCCGCCTGGCTCCCGCATGGCTAGCTTATACCCCAAAATAACAACACATAAACAGTATTCATTTAAACACTGCCTGGCCCATTATATCT
>LOJH01008837.1:13952-29117 GCA_001685095.1 Ellobius talpinus
TTCAACTCCCTCAGAGACCCAAGAAGGAAATAATATTAACTGAATAAGCAGAAAATGAAGGCAAGCGACTTCCAAATAATGTGATAAATGACATAAACAGTTGGCTGCCTGGACAGTAACCCAAAGTTCCTCTGCAATGTTGGAGCATCCATCTTCAGCCTAAAGGCATAGAGTATTCAATAGACTTTTCTAGGAAGCAGGATTTTTGAAGGAGTGTCCCGCCTTGTCTTGACAAGGTTTGGCAGTCCCTCTCTTTTGTGTCCTGTTTGTCCCATAAGGACAGCATAGTGTAAGTAGTCGAGGCAAGAACATTTTCTTGCCCACTGGCTTACTTTCACCACAAAGAAAGTAAACACTATGTGGAGTTTCTTCAATCTCCATTATCTTCTCATTGTTATAAAAAAAAGAACCTATGTTACTAAAACATCTTAAATGCCATATCCTGTAGATCTCTGAACTGTTTGAAGATGACCTGTCTATCTAAAACATACATATATAAAAGTTCTTGTATGGATCCAGCTACCAAAACCCAGTGAGGGAGGAATAGCACTTGGGCTCACCCAGGGCCTCTCTTTCTTGATCCCAAATGTGAAACACAGAGCACAGTAGCACTGTGACCAGGCCAGCTAGACATCCCTGTGGGGCTGAACCCAAGCCAGTGCCCCACCAGGGCACGGACTAATGAAGCTGTTTAGTTTCTTGACCGAAACACACAAATTCCCACTGGATCTAAGTTTAATTGGTAACACCATAATCACGACACCCAGGCCTCTTGCTAAAGGTCTTGATGTCACAAATAGGCTGCAGTCCTGGTGTGTCACGTCCCTCAGCTTATGGGTACACTGTAACCAGTTCTATCCTCTGCTGCTTTCCTGGAAACACAACTGGCCTGACCGAGGATGGTTACATCAGCCAGTCCCTGGGTGGGGCCTGCCCTGTCCATCCCTGCTTTTGGAGTGACTCCTGACAGGAGTTCAGCTTGACAGGTCAGCCTGTTTCTGTTAAGGAACTGAATTAACCATAATGTGAAGCAACAGACACGAGGTCCCACTACATGGACCCTACTTGATAATTCCATAGGAGAGACCAGTTCACTACAAACCTTCAGTAGACAAAAGCAGGGTCCTACGTGGTGCTCTTATAGTCAGGAACTTCAGCATGCACCTGTAGTCCCAGCTACTCTAGAGGCTGAGCTAGGAGGATTACTTGAGCCTAGCTTCAACAACTTAGCAGACACACTGCATCTTTAGGAGGAGAGGAGGATTACAGAGCACAAGAATAACTGTTAATGTAAGCTATGTACTTTTAGTAACAAAGCAGTGATGGTTAGTTCCAATTACCAACTTTAATAAAGGTCTCAAGGGGCTGGAGAGAGGCCTCAGTGGTTAGAGGTGTGCTGCTCTTACAGAGGGCCTGAGCTCCATTCCCAGCAACCACATCTGGCAGCTCCAAACTACCTGTAATTCCAGCTGCAGGGAATCCCATGCCTTTCATCTCTGCAGCCACCTGCAGTCACAGGCACATACTCACCCTCCCCACAAAAGGCACATGCATACGCATTATTTTTATATTAATAAAAACAAGTGATGAAGGAAGAAAAATAAGGGGAGAGACAGAAAAGACACACACACGGGGGCGGGGGGGGAGAAGAGACAGAGACAGAGACAGAGAGAAAGACATACCTGGGCATTTCTCTGGCACAGCTGTGGGTGGGCCAGTCGGTTTCTCCAGAGAGGACTGACTGACTGGATCAGCCCCTGGGCTATGATCCATCCACATTTGAACACTTTTCTGTATATTACAGTTGCTACAGTCACAGGCTGCTCCCACCACCTGCTCCCACCACCAAGCCTTCCTACCATACCATAACGAACTGAAACCAAAGTACACCCTTTCTGCTTCTTGGCACAGCTATGAATTAACTAAATAATACATACTGGTTCACTAATTGTGACAAATGAATCAGAGCAAAGCAAGAGAGTAGGGACAACTTCAAAGTTCAAACATCAATAAATGTATATATAAACAGTAATAGGGTTCTGTACTACACAGCTGTAACCTCAACTCAGAAGGTGGAAGCATGAGGACCAGAAGTCCAAGGTTAGCTTTGGCTATATAAGAAGTTCGAGACCAGCCTGAGTCATGTGTTCTGAATCTCTGAACAAGTGTACACAACAGTTGGTATGTACATCAGTGTATACATGTCTTCATATCATGTTGACATCCAGGAGCCTACCTACAGCTGAGGAATCAAGCAGGAGCAAATGGCTCGAGGGTACTGTAGGTAGAGAGGAATGTACTAATTTTTACTAGACTTTGATATTAACAGCCTATCTTCTCATCAGCAGTGGAGCCACTAAGAAGAATCACATAAAAGCACACCAGGTGACCAAGATAATGAGGAAAGAGAAAAACAGAAGGGAAAGTTTATTCTATGACAAAGTACAAAAACAGGAGGGGGGGATGTGGAAGCACAAACAAAAAGACCAGTAAGATAGAAAATTTAAATGCAAATGTGTTAAGCTGAGAACAGTAGAGCCCCTGCTCAGAATCCCAGAGCAAGGGACAGACAGCCTTGCTCAGCAGCAGAGGGGCTGGAGTATGGCTATAGTGGTAGAATGCCTGCCTGGAATCCCCCAGTGAGGGACTGGGGTGTGGCTCAGTGGTAGAGCACTTACCTTTCTTTCATGTGTAAGACCTTTGGTTCTTTCTGATTCACAGAGGAATAGATTTCTCATTACATAAAGGACAACTAAACTAAATATTTCAACTTAGAAAAACACTGCCTATCTGAATAAAGAACACTAAACCTATACTCCACTTATAAGAGAAATGTTTATAACCAAATAATGAAGTTTCAAACGCAAGTTGGAAGAGCAAAGGGTGCAGATATAAAAATGGAAGCTGATGGCCTCTACAGAACTAATCACTAGAAGAATTCACAGGTACAGATGAATTCACAGGCAGAGAAGGAAGACTACTTTTCAATCAGCCTGTGCCTCCTAGAACAGCATCTAAGGACACAGGATGCTAACTGACAAAGCTTACGGGAGAAGACAGGCAGTCTACAGTCAGACCACAGGAAGCTTCAGTGGGCTACACAGAAGCTCAACAGGGCAACTTGCCACTGACACAGGCATCTGCAGGTGACGACATCAGCAGCTGCAGGTCCACGACCCACGCAGAGGTGCCTCACAAACCCATGCTACCAGGAGACCGTGAAGCAGATTTCATAAAATTTCTTTCAGACAGAGTCTCACACTGTGCTTCAGGCAGACCTCAAACTCATAGTAATCTTCCTGCTTCCATCTCCAGAGTGCATGATAAATGTGTGCCACCTCTCTTTCTTGATAAATTTTAAAAGACTGATATCAATCAAAGCATAGTTTGAGGACAAGGAAACTACAGTAGAATTAAATGATGCAAAAGACAAAAACTTAGCAAATGGATTTAAATTAAGAAATTTGTGAATAACCCATTGGTCAAATTTTTTTAAAAAAAAATTACAACGGAAATGAATAAATACTCCAAACTACAAAGATTCAAGGTCCGAAACACAAGTGTCCCTAAGGATCCATGTGTTGAAAGCTTGGTGCCCATGCTGTGGTATACTACTCAGAGCTACGAGAACCTTTAGGAGGTGGGGCCAAGTGAAAGGAAGTGAGGTGACTGGGGGCATGACCCTGAAGGAGACTGTGGGATCCCAGGCTCTTCCTGGCCATCTCTTGGCTTCAGGGCCTGGAGGTGAAGGACTTGGCCTCACTACATGGTTGGCCAAGATATATGATCTGGCCACAGTGTAAAACCATAATTCACTACAGCACAGAATTGCCAAATAAGCATTTTTTCTTCATAAGGATAATCTTGGCAACCTACTATCATGATGGAAGGCTGCTTAACACAATAAGGAAAATAAAATATATGAAGCACACAGCATGCAACTAAATTACAGCCTTAAGAGCAGACATCTAAAGAAAAGACAGAATAAGACCCAACCAGCTACATACACAACTCATATTCAAACACGAATTAATGCCACAGAAAGGAGGGAGCAATATGAAAAGCAAATGAGTAAAACAGAATAAATATTATAGAGAATTAATAAAGCCAAAAGTTGGCTCGTTCAAATGACTAATAAAATTAATAAGCCCTCGGGCTGGGAGAGAGCTCAGCAGTTAAGAGCACATACTGCTATGCACAGGACCCGTGTATGGTTCTTAGCATCACTATTGGGTGGCTCACACACACCTGCATCTACAGCTCCAGGGGCATCTGACACTGTCTCTGGCCTCTACAGGTACCTGCATTCACATGTGCATACCCACAGAGATATTCACATAATAAAATAAAACCTCTTTAAAAAATTAATAAACCCTTAATGTTTATTAATAAAGAAATAAAGATTAACAAGCAAGGGTGAGAGGGAAGCAGTACACACGAGAATACTAACAGCACTGGGGGAGGAGCGCTGCAAAGGTAGCTCGGTGGGTAAAGCTGCAGAGGACCTGGGTCCAATGCCCAGAACCACACGGAACCTCACAACCGTCTGTAACTCTGGTTCCTGTTTAAAAAAAAATTCAATGCAGATGTGGAGATGGCTCCACAGTATGTAACATACTTGCTGCACAAGCAGAAGGACCTGAGATAGGATCCCAAGCACTCATGAAAAAGCTGCATTGGTGAGAGACTCTGTCTGAAAACACAAGGTGGAAGCTGAAGAGATGGCTCAGTGGTTAAGAGCACCAGCAGGTCCTGCTGAAGACCTGAGTTCAGTTCCAAGTACCCAAGTTGGAGAGCTCACAAACGCCTGTAACTCCAGTTCCAGAGGACCCAATACCCTCTGCTGAACTCTGAAGGCATCTGAATACATGTGATATACATGTATTATATACATATGTGAAAAAAATCTTTTTGTATAGGTGGAGTGCAATTCAAGAAGATACCCTCTAGCCTCTACATGCATACACACATGCATACCAGGACACACATGCGAGTGCTCAGACACAAAGAATGATTTAAGCTATTGGGGCTAGAGAGATGGCTCAGTGGGTAAAGGGCCTGTCATTCAAGCATAAAGACAGAGCTCAGACGCCCCAGCATCCACTTAAATCCACATAGCCATATGAATCTGTGACTCCAGGGATGGGGAGGGAAGAGGCAAGCAGATGTCTGAAACTTACACACTGGTGTAGTCCAGCAGACCATTAAGCAGGAAGGAAGCACCAGTCTTACAGACTATCCCAGAAAATCCACAGCACAAAACCTAATGGGCCAGACTTTCCAGTCAGTGTTCACCCAGAACTGCAGCTGGATGACTAAGCAAGCGCAGGGCTATACTGCAATGCATAACCCGCAGGGGAGAAGCGCTTTGTCCTGGGCCACCTGTGGGGTTCCACATTTGAAAAGTCAGAAAACCAATCCACATTAACAGAATAAATAAGAGAAGTCATACAGTATCAATATTTGCAGAAAAAAACATTTGCTTAAAATTGATACTTATCCACCATGGAAACACAATACAGAAAAAAGCCTCTTAGGGCTGATGAGATGTCCCAGCAGGTAAAAGTGCTTCTCTACAAAGGTGATGATGACCTGAGTTCCACCCTAGGTCCACGGTGGAGAGATCTAGCTCTCGGGAGTTGTCTTCTGACCTCCACAACTCCACATGAATGCTGTGTGGTATGCACACCCCACACCCCCGCACATATACACACATGCATACAGTAATGAATAAAACAAAAATGTTCGAAGAGAATTTGAAAAGAGCCCCCTAGCACATGAAGGCTGGAGGGCCTGCTGACTGGCTGCATTTCCTCCCATGGAGAGCGTGAACTCTTAACAGCTACACACTGCCGGCTTAGCTGAGACTGGCAGGGAGGGGCACTCTGCCACTAACCCCTCTGTTCAAAGCACGTCGCTGAGCTTCTCAGAAGTGGAGCAAAGCAAGAAAAGAACCTGAAGTATAAAGGCTGAGAAAGAAGGTGACATGAATTGCCAGCACAAGACACAACTGCTGAACAGATAATCCGACTTAATCTACAAAGGATTACTAAAGCAAGTGTTTAGCCATGCCACCGGACTGGAGCAAGATCATCAAGGATAAACAAACAGAGCCTGGATCCACACCAAGGAAGGAGGAGCCGAGGTTCAAGGGCTCTCTGGGTGGTGGGGCAAGTGCAAGGCCATCATGAGTTAATGAGACTTTGTCTCAAAATAAAGCACCAGAGGACTGGGGGCTGCAGCTCACTGTACAGTGCTTGCTGAGCAAGGCCCTAGGTTCAGTCCCCAGGCTCAGTCCCCACTCCTGCAGGAAAGAGACGTATTCACTTGAAATTCCCACACTACAGTACAATCTGTTAGATGTAAGATTTGATGAAAGACATTGTGATGGTTAATCTCTGTCCGTGACTGTCAGCTTGGCAGGAACTGGAATCAACGTGACTCCAGGTCTATAGGATATTCCCTGAACAGATAACTAAGTGGGAAGGCCCTCCCCGAGAGTGGATGGTGCCTTCCAGCAGTGGTTCAATGTGGTGGTTCGAATGAGAAACATCCCCCACAGGCTTCTGTTTTTGGACTCTTGGGCCCCAGGTGGCGGAGCTATTTGGGGAGATTATGGAACCTTTAGAGGGTGTAGCCTTACTGGAGGAAGCATGTCACTGGAATTTTATAGCCTCACCCTACTTCCCATGCTTGCTCTCTGCTTCCTGGACGTGTATGAAACTGTGATCAACTCCCTACTCCTGCTACCATTCCCTGACTTCCCCTTCTCTCCACAATGGACTATTTCCCTCTGGAATCGTGAGCCAAAACAAACCTCTCTTTTCTAGCAAAAGAAAAGTAACTACTATAACCAAACATAAGGAGTCTCAGAGAAAGGCTGTTGCTTTTTGCCTGCTCCCCTCTGCCTCTTGCTAGTGAGTGTATCTACTCTGCTGCTGCCTCCGATGCCTCCGCCTTTCATTAATACCTGACTCAACCTTCCCAGTCCTCCATCACAGACTGAAGAAACAACACTGGATCACTAGCTAGTGGCACTGTCTTCAGAAGGTGTTGAACTTTTAGGGCTGTGGCCTCCTTAGCAGAAGAGGGTTGCTGGGGATTGGGGGTAGGTAGGTAGGAGGAAGGCAGAGTATGTAGGTGATAGCCACTTTCGGTTCTGTCCCATGCTCTCTACTCTGTCTGCCACTGTGACGTGACGAGCTGTGAGCTGCAGTCATCATGCACTCCTTGACATGATGGCTATATCCACTGCAACGTGAGCCTAAACAAATCCTCCTTTAAGTTGCCTCGGCCAGGGATCTTGTCACAGGGACATAAAAGGAAATCACAGGGTAGGTAAAATCACAACATGAACTGAAGGCACAGGTGGCAGCAAAGGCTTCTAAAGCAGGACACACATGCCCAGACAACAATCATATAAAAATCTGGAAACAGAATAGAGCTCAGTAAAAATAAGAATGTCAATGAAGAAAAAGAATGAAAAATGCCAGATTTGGGGGGGCAAGGGATATATTTGTATTTCTCTCTCTCTCTCTCTCTCTCTCTCTCTCTCTCTCTCTCTTTTAGTTTTTCGAGACAGGGTTTCTCAGTAGCTTTGGAACATGTCCTGGGACTAGCTCTTGTAGACCAGGCTGGCCTCAAACTCACAGAGATCCTCCTGCCTCTGCCTCCCAAGTGCTGGGATTAAAGGTGTATGCCACCACTGCCCGGCTTGCAATTACTTCTTTAACAAAAAGCTAGTGACCAAAATTTATCAAGAACCTTATAAATAATCAAATCAAATGGGGTCTGCTGTGTGCTATGTTCTGGGGAGTCATAAAGGAACACCTATTCCCAGAGAGGGGCCACCAGCCAGAGAAAATGGCATATCCAAGTCATGTTGGTGACGGCCTTCATTCCTGTTTCTGAGATAGAGAAGCAGCTGAAGGGAGACAGGTCTCTTGTAGCTCACAGTCCAAGGATACAGTCGCCACAGTGCACAGGGGGAAGCCAAGGAAGCAGGAGGCTGAAGCAGCTGTTCTCACTGCATCTTCAGTCAGGAAGCAGAGGGAAGAGAAAGCATGCTGAACAGTGCTGCTGCCCAGGGATTAACATGGGGGACCCGGCAAGAGCAGAGCACTTATGGGTACAAAAACACACAGAAACCCTATGCCCAAGCCCTTGGCCAGAAAACTCACAGCAGCATTGCTTGATACTGCTGGGTAGGAAGACACCCAACACATGGCACTCTCAGAGATCATGATGAAACCTCTGTGTCCAGCAGGGTCACTGTGAACAAAAGAAGCCAACCAACCACCATAGCTACGTGTGCAGGAATCCATGAAAATGAAATTCAAAACCAGGCAAAGCTAACAGTGAGGTTGGTTCTGGGAATAGCAAAGAGCCACAAGGTACCAGAGACTAGTCACCTCGTGTCCTGCAGGGGTCCACAGAAACACTGACCTCGTCTACATTAGTACATTTAGTGAGGAGTGATGTGGCCCATGGGCCTGAACTCACAGCAATGCTTTTTACTTCAGCATCCTGAGGTCTGGGACTACAGCAGGCACCACCAAGCTCCACTTAACATGAAACTTTTTATTTAGAAAGCTATGTGTGGTCTTGAAAGTGCATTACATACCTGAAGACAGCTGAGTGGATGGCTTCCATCTGAGGCTCAACCACTGTCCCAGCAGGAACCTTACAGTGTTGGCCAATGAGCACTCAAGGGGGTGGGGGTGGAGTGCTAAGGGAAAGGAGAAGGCAATGTGAGATCCAGCAAGGGAAGATGGTGAGCAGGGACCATGGTGTTGGGGTCATCTGAGAGCTGGGATCATCACTAATAACAAGAGGGACAAGGAAAGATGAAAAAGGGTGAGGGGTCTGAGAACAGAAAGCCCAGTAGTGACACTGGGCTCTCAGGCCAGACTCGGCCTCACCATCTGCCAGATCCCTGGCAACAAATGATGCTTTAGATGTTGAGACAGGTCAAAAAGGATGCTAAGGGAGTCTACAAGATGCAACTGAGGCCACCAGGCCTTGCTGTGTCCAATCCAATCCTGTGTCCACAAGACACTGACAATGAGAAAGGAGCCCAGAGACACCAGGTGGGGCAGAGAGAGAGTTGATTGCCCTGCACCCCACCCTTAGCAGAAGCAGTGAGGGAAACAAGAGGCTATGCCCCAGTGGTTGTTTGAACAAGGGGTGCAGACAAACGTCTCTGGGGACAAAAGTATTCACAGTCATCAAAGCTCATTAAATGTGATTAATTGGGTGAGGCCAGTCCCACTGATGACGAGAGAATGAGAGGATAATTTTAGCGAAATGCAGTTCCATTAATTTCCATATAGTCTCTTGAACAAAGCGCTAACAAAGTGTTACCAAACGCATTTCTTGCTTCGATTCTTTCATGAGTAGATAAGGCTAATTTAGAATTAGCACACCGCCCACTTAGGCCAATTAGAGCTGATTAAACAGGGTCCCTGGTCTGTTCCCATGCATTGTGCTTCCTGGGTTGGCTAGGGCTGGGGAGTCAGAAGTTCAACCCTTCCAACGATGAAGGAAGCTGTCAACACATGCTCATGGACACTTATCAGATGCTGCGTGGGGAGCAAGAAAACCGACTCCTGTTGGTGCCCATGGGCCACCACACTCTGTAAGCATGGACACGGACAGACAGCAGCCTCGCAGAATACCTGGTAGCCTGCCCTCGAGGCTGCTGTCCTTCCTTCGGCAGTTCCAAGTCTTCTCCCTGAACTGTGGTAAGCCTCCTGATGCGGTCATCTCACCTGCCACTGAGCCAAGGGCGTCATGTGCGGAACCACCTTCAGGGTCACCAGCTTCCATAGAGAACAACTAGACACAGCTAACAGGGTCCACACCCACATCAGCCAGGCTTGTGGCTGCACAGTAAATGTGTCTGGCTCTCTGTGGGTAGCCGGAGGTTAACACAGCTACTCAGTAAGGCAGGACAGGGTAAGAATCTCTCCCTGCCCCATCTGCTCCTTACCTTCTTTGGGATAGAAAACAGTGCAGACAGCACCACACACACCCAGTGACTCCCTGAGTCACTGCCTCTGACTACTTCCTGCCCAGCCCCCAGCTGGAGGGGACAGAAGAGGAGAAGCCCTCAGCACGCTGTACTATGAGCCCCAGCACCCGTGTTCCTGCAATTTCAACCTTCTGAGAAAACAACACCTATTGTAGGAAGGAGTGGGAATCAATTGAGACTTCCCGAAGCAATCTTACTCGGGCTTCACACTGCTCTATTACAAACTCCATTTCATTTACGCTACTTGTATAATGCATTCCCAGCACCCACCCTGAGCCAGCCCTGTGCTTCCAAGCAGCGACTCCTTACACCAGTGTGGGTGACTCTGTGGGCAATGCATTAGAGCTGATCTTCCTGGGGTGACACCAACAGCTGCAAAGTGATGAAGTTGCAATGACTGTCCTACGGCAGGCTCCTCCCTCAGTGTCCTCAGAGAGAGGTGAGAAACAAGGTCCCTGGTGACTGAGCAGAGAGATGGAGGGGCTAGGACAGCCTCAGGCCTAGCGCGGTGTCGCTGCTACTCAAGCACATCTCACAGGGTGCAGGAGGAAGGCTAGAGGACATGGTCTGCAGCACTGAATGCAGCTGATGCCCTGGATGCCCAGCCTGGCTCCGCCAGCTTCAGATAGTCCCTGGTCCCTTCCAACCTTCTGTTTCTGCAACCAGTGAGAAAGAGACTGACTCGGACAAACTTGTGATTTTTCGGTTTTATGATGCTGAGCAGCTGGTTCAACAGGGGACATCACAGACAGCTGGGCACCTTAGAGTGCGGGGGGGGGGGCAACATCACGACCTTGTCTTTACTCTGTGACTGCCTGACTGCCTACCCAACCTAAGACTCCCCCAGCTGCATAGGTTCAAGCCCCGCCCCTCCTGTAAGATTCCTCCCACTACAAGACTCAAACCTAGCTATTACTGCTGATGATCAGACCTCCAGCCATCTGGAGCACAGGTTCTCAACCTGTGGGCCAAGACCCTTTTGGGGATGAATAGCCTTTCAGGAAAGTTGCATATCAGATATTTACATTACAATTAATTCATCACAGCAGCAAAATTACAGTTATGAGTAACAATGGAAATGACTTTATGGTTGAGCACTACACCATGAGGAACTGTATTAAAGCATTAGGAAGGTCGAGAACCATTGATCTGGAGGGACTGGACCAAGTCAGTGTACTGTTCCCAGGACCTCAGGCAAAACCTGGGGAACAGTCTCGTGAACTCTTCTGGTACAAGCTGAGAAAACAACACTGCAAACCCAAGTTGAGGGGCCTCCTTCAGCTGGCAAACAGCACACCAAGTGCAGACACAATCCCTTTGTGCTCGCGTGCACTCATCAGAGCATTGGGACTCCCAGTTATGGACCACTCTTTTCAGGGAGACAAGATCCCAGAGTGACTTTCCTTGGCACATGCTGGGGGAGAAGCAGGGCGACTTACCCTATTCCACTTATTTCTAGGTTTCTTCTTCTCAAACCTGCACTACTGGAGATGCGGGTAAGAGAATGGAGAGGCTTAGGGCTGGAGGGTGCCCTGGGTGACTGCCAACACTGCCACTGTGTCACATCCAGTGCTCACAGGAGTGGCACGTACCCCAGAATGGACCCCAGCAAGGGTCTCAATGGAGAAGGCAGTTAGACATCAACCCATCACACGGACTTCATTATCTCCCTTGGCTACCCAGATAGGGAATTAAAGGCCCCAGAAAGAAACCACTGGCAATACCAGCCCCCAGGTGACACAAAGCATGGGTACTGGTCCCAACAGATAAGTGAAAGAAGAAACCCCTGAGTGTGATGCCTGGTGAAGCAGTGTCTTCTCGGAACACCTTCCAGCAGAAGTGTAGACAAAGGAGCATGTGACATGGGAAGACAACATTGAGACATGAGGGCCACAGCAAACGCCTTATCAAACACTATCCAAGATGACAAAAATCTAACCATCACAAACGGCCAACAGGAGAAATGCAATTAACAAATAAACATGGGGTGGGTGGGTAGAATAAAAGATAGTAAGGTGCCGGGTGTCCTTAGAAGAACACTCCCTAGCCAGGTGTTGGTGGTGCACGTCTTCAATCACAGCACTAGTAAGGCAGAGGCAGGTGGATCTCTGAATTTGAGGCCAGCCTGGGCTACAGAGTGAGTTCCAGGACAGCCAAGGCTACACAGAGAGATCTGTCTCGGGGTGAGGGGAAGCATCCACTAACTAGTGCTTCCTGGAAACCAGGCACACAATGCTGGCCAGACCTTGAACCTGACAGGTGAAGCTTCTGGAGCGGTGGAAAGTCAGAGACTATCAAATCACAAGTAAGACAGAGGCAGAGGCATGTATCTCTACAGAGAAGCAGAGTGTTGGTGACTGGCACTTGTTGCTGACAGCATGTTCTGTGGCAAACACAGATTTGGCCCCAGCACTTGCATAGTTACTGATGGGAGAGTGAGTGTGGAAACAGGAGGGAGGAGAAAGACAGACACAATGTGTGTTCTGTACAGAGATGTGACGGGCTTTCCAAATGGCTTCTATACTCTTTTTTTGGATGGTTTCTTTGTTTGTTTGCTTGTTTTTGAAACGGGGTCTTATGTAGCCCAAGCTGACCTGCAGTTCACTTTGCAGCCAAGGATGTCCTTAACTTCTGATCCTCCTGCCTCTACCCCCCAAGTACTGGAATTACAGGTATGAGCCATTATATCTGGTTTATGTGGCATGGGATCAAACATAGAAGTTGGGACCACAAGCTTGGAAGAGTCAAATGACTTGGTGTCAAGCCCAAGGGCACTGGCTACTACAGGAGTGTGAAAGGGAACCACAGGTAAGGGACCTTAACCCACAAGCCAGCATCTGTTCTTGTCAAGCCACAGGCCATGCTCACTGCAAGGCAGCTACGAACACAGATACAAATACAAATCACAAGCTTACTTCAATTCAAAAGCTGAGATGGGGGTGGGGGTGGGGAGTTGTACCTCAGCTGTATCATTCATTGCAAGCCTGAACTTTGTAGACAATGACATCATATCACAATGTCAAAAGGTTGAACACACACTGGACAAAGTATCCCATCTAACCAGGACCAAGATTCTGATATGTGCAGATGCCCAGCCTGCTGCTGAAAGTTTCTCACAGTTTATCTCTGTAAATGACAGAGATAAATCCAAGGCCTGCAACCCATTGCTGGCCTCCGGTGACAGCCAGGACCCCAGAAGATAAGACTCGGAAAGCTGCCCCAGAGATCCATGGCACACTGTGTACATCCCCAAAGATGAGGCCCTTGTGTGACACTCTATAAACAGAGCTGCTGTGTCCCAAATGCAGTGCAGGGGCCACATGCTGCAAGGGGACATGGGAAACAAGCAGAATGGTGTCACACATTTAGAAACCCAAAGCCAGGCTGTCTTCATGTGGGCACCAACATGATAGGAAGTGGTCATCTGAATGCAGCCCACTTCTGCAACCCTTCACTCCTGCCACCATGTGCCCCTCTTCCCCAAGCTGCCATTGTACCAGAGGAGGCTCCACCCTCAGCAGAGAGCACAGCCCTGAACAAGCCTTTGCCATAAAAGAGTCAGGCCGGCTTCTCCTCCCTAGTAACAGGCTGCATTTTTTTTTAAGAACTGTTTTAGATATACAAAGAATGGGAAGATAACAGACATGTCACAAACCACACCCAGCCTCTGTTACTTGTGGCATACTCAGGGCACAGGCAATGGTTCCTAGCTAATGCAGAGACATCCAGCTGCCTCTTCCCCCACCTCACCCCTGCCACCACACTCCCCTGCTCTCCAGGATCCCTCACCCCAGGATCTATCCACCACACCACACGGCCTGCTAGCACATGCTCAGGTAATCTTGCTGGCTTTCCTACATTCCTGGAGACCTGGACCATGATGAGGATAGCTCTGGCAGCCTGTGAAATTTGCTAGGTTTTTCTCCACAGAAGGACTGGGGTTGGAAATCACTGGGAGGAGGCTGAAGAGGCAAACTCACTGTTTTGTCAAGCACATTCAGGTGACTCATTAGTGTGACTGAAGACTGGAGCAGGCCCTGGTCTCCCACTCCAGATGGCATGGGAACCTACCACCCGAAGCCACAGAGAGGGACCTATGGACCATGCTCAAGGGAGGAGAGCTACACAATCTCCGGAGATTCCAGTCCCAAGTTCCCAGTGTTGCCCCACTCAGATTGGCCAGCACAGACACATGGGTCTGAGATTCCTGTGCCGGGAGGCCTGCCCTCCAGAGTTCATGACACTGGCTTTCAGGAGACAGTGGGGTGTTGTGAGGCACCCTGATTGGTTTACTTATAAAGGCAGGGGTGTGAATTTGATCTGTGCTGACATTCTACACTCTCAGTCACATTTCCCAACTCCCACCTAGTCTCAGTGGCAGTGGTTTGTCCCACAAGATATCTTCTGGGTGCAGGGTATGCTCACTACAGGGGGCCCTTCACCTTCTAGGCTGCTCTCAGATGTCAGAGCAAGGAGGGGTGCACGCTAACCTGGGCAGGACACCTACTCAAGATATGGCTACCTCTATAGTAAGCAAGACCCATGTTCCTGGGGTACACCCAGCCCTATGCCTGCAGCCTAGCAGCCACTCTTGTCCCATGCTGAACCCAAATCCAAAAGAGAGAACCCTGGATGTGTGCCTCCTGCCAGCCACCTACTCAATTGCTCGCTTCTAGATACACATGTGCCACTCAGATCACATAACATGTACTCCCAAGGGCATAATGCTATCCCTAGAGCATGGTGCTCCTGCGCAGCTGTCACCAGGCAGAGACCCTAGTCACTCTCTGGGGATGCAGGCCAGCAGTCCTCCTACCTGGGGGTCTAAGAGGCTGTGGTGGTAATTGCTCTTTTGTCTGAGAAAGCCAGAGCATTTGACCCACATCCTTATTAGGACTGCAGCTCCTATCTATCTGTACATCTGCTATCCAGTGTATAAGAACAGACTTCATCGTTTCAAAAAGCACCACATGCTACAGGGAAGACATTGGGTAGCCACTTATTAGAAGATATTTACTAAAAGTCACACAGTCACTGACATTTATTTCATATGTGGATATTGTGCTTTGAAAAAAAGAGGGAGGGCTGGAGAGATGGCTCAGTGGTTAAGAGCATTACCTGCTCTTCCAAAG